>OMNV01029418.1:159609-190393 GCA_900303265.1 Brotula barbata
TTAGCACATCTCTCTTTCTCTCTCTCTCTTTCTCTCTCTCGCTCTTTCTGTGTGTGTGTGTGTGCACGTGAGTTTATGTGTGTATATTCAGCGAATCATGGCCCCCTAGTTAGATATTGTTCTGAATACAACATTTGTTTCCATGAAAGACTGTGTTTGAGCCCATTCTGCTCCCAGGTTAATGCTAAAATTGGACAGTTAAACAATGAAAGTCAGAAGAGACATTTCTCAACGCTAGAATACTACTAAACACTGCTCCATTCCCTGAACAGGATGTGCTAAATCCAAACCCCCTAAACTGTCTACATGGTTATAATTAAAGGTCAAGTTGTACCAAGGGCGTTTTTACACCAGCACTTTTTAGTCCAGTTAAAATGGACTCTGCATCGTTTTTCCCCTTGATGGGCAGAGATGAACACAGCAATCACACTCAGGTGTGGACCAAAACAAATGCACGAGACCCTTGATAGGATGCGTCGGTCCAGTCCCAAATGAACTCCGGAGAGGTTCATTTGTGATGGGAAAGTGATCCGACTTTGATCCAATGTTACTATCGGCTGTACGCCATAAATTTGAGCTTTAACAGCTCTGGTTAGCATGTCACTGTACATTCTTATTAGTTCCCTCCTCAGAGTTTGTAGTACAGAATTTTTAAGACATGTTCTCAACGTACACTCTGTATTCTGCTGGTTTAAATATATTGTCCAGATAACCACCATGATTTTTCTCTCACTGACTGGTAAGCCCTGAACACAGGACCGTCTTCCTGTGTTTACTGTCTTGCTCCTGCCCTGACACATCTGACAATAAGCGGAGTGAACGTTCTCACGTGGTTTGTAGTGATGCATTTGTGGTTTACTGCAGTCTGCTTCACCAGGAACTTTAGAGTTGGATTTTTCCCAGTGTGAAAAGAAACCAAATAAGTCGAAAATGCTCCAGTTAAAAAAAAAAAATCAACTGAATCGGACCAGAGCAAACAAACTACAGGTGTGAAAACCCGTTGAATTCTCTTGCATGTGTTTTCCTTTGTTTGTCATTCATCATCAATTCCCATTATCCAAACTTAATCTGTTTTCCTGCTGACCTACTTCAGACCGACACCCCCCTCTCTCCCCAGGATGAGTTGAATCCAACAAGCCTTAGGGTAAAAGGGGAACTTTCACCCAATTTCAGCTACATAGATATCAACTAAAAACTGCAATCAGTTTAATGTGTTTTGATTGTATAGTTTCTGTTTTGTAGAGCTTGTCAGGAATTCTTATATCACTGTTACTTTTCTTAACTTTAATATACTATACATGACCTAAAATGTGTTCATAGCACAAAATTAATTTGCTACGTTTAATCAAAAGTGTAGATTACTGCGCTTTAGTTCTACATCAATGAATTGATCAGCAGATCACCTTGTACCTGGTTCAAAATGAGCTCGAATCATGTCAAACTAACTCAACTCAGCATCTCAAAGGTACAGCTTGAGGTCTGGTTTGGGATTGAGCTGAGACGACCTCCTGATAATGATCTTTGTGCAGATGTTTTGGTCCGCACGGTGCAATTATTGCCTCAGGCCTGCAAAAATAAAACCAATAGGAAAAGGCCCTAGTTTTAGACAATAGTTGGTAGAGAACATAATATATTCAAAAGGTTCCTTTGTTTGCCTGTAGTTGAAAATGTTGCAAAGACATATTGCACAGATTCAGAGAAGGTAATAAAGACATTATACTTACATACTTAAATGGCATACATACTTAAATGGAGATTATTTTGTTCTACCAAGAATCTTGATTGATCTAATTTCTGTGTGCCAACAGAAATAACTTTGTTCCAACACAAGCCCCCACCACTTACACCTAATCTTACAAACCAACACAGGATCCCATTCTGTCCATTCTGCACTCAAGTGGTGTATCAGTGAAAGGTCATTGTAGTCGCTCCTGCTGCCTACTGCACCTGATAACCACCATGGGAGCAAAACACACGCATATACACAAACATCGCCCTGTCTGGCTCTCTGGGACATGAGATAGCAAGTGCCACGTTTCCATTTGGCTTGTCACCTTGTCTGTTTCACTCTTTTACCGTCTGCCACACACAAACGCACATAAAGATTTATTCTACAGGGAGAAAATTGACAACTGTTAGCTGTGATAATTTCAGTTGCCATGTGCTACACGTGGTATCCTTCACAATGTTTCCCTCCAGGCCTGAAGGGATCTTAATCCATCTCATTCAACATGTAGACGTATACTTTCAACATTAGACCCAAACGGGCTGGAAGGCATGAAATCAGAGTAAATCTCAGGTTGAGAGTCCAAAGCTATGCTGCCAATTTATAAAAATATTATCAGTAATGTCATGCTTTAGTGATATTCAGGCTAATAATCAGTTTAGACAGATTTGGGTTGGACTTTAACTCTGTGTTCAAGCTGGGTTTCTTTCAGGATGAACACACCCATAAATACAGTCATACCTGAATACACTTGAGGCCCATCTTCAGGCTGCATGTTTTTAGGGTGAATATAATTTTGAATACACTGATAGCTGCATACACCAGAGTATAACTTCACGTGATGAATGCATGTCCTCAAACATAAAACTCTAGTATGGCAGCAGCACTTTTTAACATCTAATGTTGACCTAATGGTTACCACATGGAAGGTTCCGTCATGAATTAAAGCAAATTCACGTTTTAGGAGTTTTTAAGATCAGAGCGAAAAACTAGAAGCTATAGAAATAATCTCATAAATATTTACATTACTTAGTTTGCTCTAATTTTGCAGTTGAGAACCTGTATTGTGAGCAAGCATTGAATTTAATGATTGTTTGATTGATTCAAGTCTCTGATGACAAGGATATCTGGCAAGAATTGTACATGTATTTATAGTCATTCCATTCATATTCAGTAGTGTATTTGAATATTATTTTGAATGATAGCTCCATACACCACTGCGTTTGAATGAAATGATTTAAATTATAAGCGACTTAACAGCGCAGTGACGAAAGGATTACTGTTATCAATAATAATATTATTATCTTAAATTACACCAGTTTAGTGTTTATGTTGTGTAGTCCACACGTTTTCCTTGAATTCAAATGCTTCTTTTTTTCCAAGAAGTCATTTTCCCAAAAGGCCACCCACCCAAAATTGTACTATTAAGTTTAGTGACTTGTGAACTACCTTGACATTAATCGGGCAAAATGGCAAAACTGTGTCTAAACCCAAAGCAGAAATTCTACATGCTACGCCCATAATCACTGCCTGATTCTAGATCCTCCTTTTTACTTTCATGGCTGTAATTTTCTGTGTGATTACTTCCCCTCCTCTAAGGATGAAAATGGTTTTCATACCCTGAAATGTCATTTCAGTCTGGAAGAACAAAGCCCCCTGGTTTGAAAGCCCTGGTATGTGAGTAAGTGTGTGTCTTATGTGTATGCATGCATGCAGACTGCATGTTCTTGTGTTTCTTATGTGGATTGGCATCTGTTCATGTTTGTGTGTGTGAGGATGTGGGAGCTCTCCGAGGCAACAGCTGTTTCTCAGATGACTGTACCATCTGTTTGGTCTCAGGCTCCCTCTGCCTTCAAGAACTCCGCACACTCAGGGTCAAGTGTCTTTTAAGGTTAACGTTGGAAGCTTTCACTTTTGATTGTGCACATTAGAATTGGAGATGTGCATTTGACATATAAGCCTTTACCTTTTCGAATTTAAAATGCGTCCACTGTGTTTGATGGTGGGGTACAGAAAGTAATTGTAATTTTCCAATGGTTTATCTCTCACGCCTCGTGTAAATGATTGATTTCTGATTACTAGCTATATGAAAGAATGCTTAAATTTGATTCATCTTTGAGTGTTGATGTCGTCCAGGGGTTCTGCCATTGATTCTTCCATCTGAAACTTTATAGTTTAGCATGATGTTGTAGTAAAGGCTGATGGGATCCAGCAATTTACAATTGGATATTGGTGTAAAAGTTCAATCTGCAGTTACACTGATGAGTAAAAACACATTTTGACGCATATAGTATCTCTAGTATTATTGTTATATTTTACTTTCCAAATTAGCTTTTTTCGAACACCAGCAGCGCAAATCCTCTGTGACTGATTGCCCGAGCCCGTGTGCTAAATGTTTACGTTGATATATACACACTTTTTTCAATGCATTGTGCTTCACTATGAACTTTACATTGTATTAAAGTGTGCCCTATCTTATTAAGTTGTGACTTCTCGTACCACATTGCCTCACATTTGAAAAAATTGCTTAAATATGTCTTAAATGCATCCGATCTTTTATGATATACAGTATGAAGATACAGATCCAATCAGTCTTGTAAAACGAGAGAGAGAGAAAGAGAGACAGAGGAAGAGCGCCCGGTCATAGGACCACAGGGCATCGTCACCTCTCACCATACATTGGTTCGGTGTTAACATGAAGTCACTGACTGAGCGATGAAGGGATGGTTTGTACTGTGCATCTTTGGCAGCAAGATTACATTGGTCAAGCTGCTCCACAGGAGACACCATGATGCTTTTATTGCATTCCTGATATATTCCATTGCATGGTTTGTGATAGCATGAGCTGAGGTGTTGAAATGGATTTGCTGTGTCACAAAATCTAAATCTATCTATAGTAGCATTACCAAAGAGGAGGGGGCATCTCTAACTTGCTCCACGCTGTCTCCACTGCAAGAATTTCTATTAGCATCAAAGACATGTGATGAAAACATGAGCAGCACAAATAAATATGCAAAGCCTCAACAGCCCAAGCTACAATTCAAGTTGGATTTCAAGAAGTAGCAGGTGGTCAGGTCCATGAAGATTTCCTGGCCCACGTCAACGATTGTCTAATAGGCCGATTTGGAATCCTCACTATGAGGTGAAATAGGTCCAGTTTTATCCCCTCAGCTGACTTCTCACCCCATTCCCAGAGTTGGGAGCTCAGCTACAGTCAGTTCTAGAGTTCACTACAAAGCTGCTAAAATGTTGATACACATATCTGGGCCAGCCTGCAGACTTCCTTATAACCAAGCCATTTTCAGGCCATGTGCTGTGCTGCACACTGGGGAACAGAGGATTGGGCTTCCATTGCCCGCTGAAATCCAGCCTGACAATCCTGACCTACATATTGTACACATGCACTGCACAAAGGAAGTGGTCACGCCTCTGATACATGAGTCACTGAGCATGTGATGATGTCTTAAATGGGAGATAAGCAGTGCAAAATTAATCATTTTTGTCTGAATATTTCACCATGTTCCATGATGCTGATGGACGGTCAGGTAACACATCTCATACACACATAACCTCCATTTCTGTTTAAAAAATTTTGGTCTTTTTTTTTTTTTATGAGGTGAAAATTACATGCATACGTAAATACACTATGTTTATGTGATAAAGTTACCTTTTGGCACATGCCATTTTTGTCTTTTTTTTAGGACAAGTAAGCCTTTTTATAGATTTCACACAGAGATTCGAGGGCCAGAGGGATCATACATCATCCATGATTCAACTTTTATAAATGCTTTTCTGTTTATTTTTGCGGACTCGAATCCTCTTGGCTCCAGTAAAATGCTTTTTACTTAAGTGTAATACAACAGGACAGCTGCTTTTACCCATATTGACCTTTGACAAGTTGAGACAGTCGGTAATTCATTTCGGTCTTCTGTGTATGAGGGGAGGCTAGAGGATTTTGTGCAATATGCAGAAATAGTCCAAAAACAAAACAAAAGGACAGAGATACTGCACAGAGGAAAAATCAACAGAAGAATAAAGAAAAGTGAAATCATTTGCAATGGCATGGTAGAAGACAGATGTCTGATTATACCAAGATGTCATGTAGACACAGATAAAAAGTATGGCAAAGGAAAAAAGGTTAAAACGGAAGAGATAAGGTTCTATGTGAATGAAGAGAGAGAGAGAGGGAGACAGGAAAGGGAGGGAGTTCCTGTGACTAAACATGAGATTAGTTTTGGAGGAGCTCCTGTAGTAATTTTAAGGGGATTTCCCTTTGAGCTACACAGCTGATTACAAGAGGCCTTTATACTTTAGAGATGATTATGGAAAAAGAGCAGAGGACAATGATGAATAATGAAGATGATGCAGTGGATGGTGTTTGGATGTTTGCTCGTGCTTGTGTGTGCGCTGATGAACGGGAACATCAGTTTGAGAGGAAGAAGGCACAGAAGGAGGCTTTGGATAATGATGATGTGGTTATGATGACAATATTAAAAATAATGGTCGTGATGACCACTGATCCCCCGTTCAAAGAGGAAATCAGGCAAAGGTTGATCCTAAAGCAAATATTCCCATGACCCTGTTTCATACTCATATGTTGAGACTTAGACAGCAGGTTAACTACAAATAAGTCTACCTGTGTCTCTATTTACAACTGAGATTAGATTGGCGCCAGTTACATGGAAGACCCAAGTACTGGCTGTATCGCATAATGGCAAAAATCCCACTGTGTGTGTGTGTGTGTGTGTGTGTGTGTCAGAGCTGGGGGTGCAAGGGCGATGTTGGTTGCCAAAGCTGCCACCAACTCTGACTATATTTTCAACCACACACACAGACACACACACACGTTTCAATCCCACCCCCTACAAAGAGGCAACAGCTTTGTATCTGTGTGCCAGCTTTTGTCCCTGGCATTGCAGTCCTCCCTCTACAATGAACAAGCAGGAGAGTATCAACAGTGAGATCTCCCTCCAGTGGAGCCAGTGCTGTCCAATACACACACTGTATACACAAAATGCTGGCCAACACTGGTGGTGCTTTTCCAATGTTTTTGAAGTGTGAAATTGAGCCCAGATGGTCAATAAAGCATTGGAAACAACGGGACTGTGTGTGTGTGTCTGTGTGAATGTGTGTGTATTTGTGTGTGTATGTGTATGTGTGTGTGTGTGAGTTTCCCAGCCCAAGACTATTTATGCCAGAGTTCAAACAACTGTATCAGTCAACCATGTTTTTATTGTATTAATGTTTACTCAAATCAATGAGCAATCACAACTCCAAACATATTTTTAGGGTTACTGTCATTTGCCAGACTGATAAAAAAGCTAATTATTATACACAGGGTTGTCAAAATCTACATTCAATGATTTATTTTATTTTTTCTCATAAAAATGGGTAATTTTTTTTTTTTTGCTGTTGACGTCATGTTGAGTACAGACAATGTACTTGATTTGCACTTTAGACAAGATAGGGAATTTTTATTATTAGTTTATCATTTTTAAGACCACTTGCCACAACCAGTAGGACTTTGGTTGATACAAACTGGGGCAGATGCTGTCTGTGTTGTCAGTGAGGTCATTCGAAATCAGTGCAGAGGCTCAGACACTTTTTAAGCCCTTGTTTCCATACAAAAACACACGCAGTCTCACACACACGTTGATGCAGTGCAGTATTTCCGATGTCCAGCCTGAAATTTCCACTCAATTAGACAGGACGAGGTCACAGACACAGGGAGGAAGAGTATCTTTGCTTTCCACTGGAAAATTAGCTTACAGTACATGTTGGAGTGTGTATGTAAACATGAAATACGTAATCGTCCTCCTCTCTTATTGGAGGTATCACCATATTTGCCTATCTGTGTGTGCTTGTGTGTGGGAGAGGAGGTGCGTCAGAGGGAGGGTCCACATCAGCTGTGTTATCCAGTCTGGCCACCCGCTCCAACCACATGCTTAAACAGAAAAACACCCACACACGGCCATGCACAAGTGGAGGTCCATGTGCGGAGTTAAAAAAAGGACCTTAATTATTAGATGTTTTTTATTTTAAGTCCTGCTCCTCTTCTTCACTATGAAACCGAAGATATGGAATCTGAATGGCTCAGTGGCTGCCCACTGCTCCTCTATGGATGGATCAAACGCAGGAGTCAAATTTCACATTTGTATGTAAAAATACTGAATATGACCAGTGGAGGCGAAAACCCATGATTCTTCTACTTGCATTGATTTATATCTTATTGCCTTCTTCTAATGGAGCCAATCCTTTCAGTCATTTCAGGCATGGACATTGTCCAAGTTATTCAAACTCATGACAGCCTGCACTATGTGACAAGGCAAGGAAAACTGCAAGCAGGGGCATTTACTGGTTATTTCTTGGCCACATGTACGGAGCACAAATGTTACACAATTGGCAATAAGTTGGATTAGAAGGAATACATCATTATAATCTGTTGTTGTTGCAGGCATTAGTCATGATGACTCAAATCCCCTCTCCTCTCTAAAATAGTATCATCTGTGCCACAGCCCTGACAGGTTACTGAGGCAGTAATCCTCCGGCCTTTGATGAAAATCTATCCAATGCTAGAAGATTTGGCCATTGAGATTGTAACAGCAATGTTGTCATTCTAAAAATTCAAATATTTTGCCATGCTCATAATAATTATTCTTATTTCATGGTGTGTGAGCAGGTTTGGTTGGCAGGATTTAGACCACAGAGACGTGGTGTCATGGTTAAAAATAAAAAAGTGTTGGATTATCCTGTTTAAGGGACAGTCAAATTGACTAACGCGTCATTCATGAAGGAGGTCCGATACGATATGCAACACAGTGTGTCCTTGTGTGCACTCCGCTAAAGTATCAAGTTACCACGGCACACAAATTGTTCAGTGTAAAATCTAATGTGAGACTTGCTGATCTGGAATATCGAAAACATTTACAAACACATAAAATGAGTTCATGTTAGGTTTCCTCAGTCAGAGACCGCGTCATCAGTCTCCTCACGTTTTCCACCCTCTGCCACCCCCATCTGAACCACACTTATACTAAATCCAATATGCCTGCAATTTCCATTGTTCTGGTTTGCTAAATCGATTTCTGTATTATGTAAATGTGGCCATTGTGGGTGTTTCTGGTCATTTACGTATAATGAAAACTCTCAGTGGACACCTGCTCTCACTACACCAATTAAGAGCCGTGACATAGTTTACACTGGTGGGTGTCAGCCGGTCAACAGTCCATCTGGAGTTCTTATCCTCAGCTTCTTCCAAGACCAAAGCTTGGCCCCTTGTAATCACTTCTGTTCCACTGGAGGACACACAGAGGCCATCTGGTCTAATCTGGCTCAGCTCCTATCCAACATATCAACACGTATACTTTTTCACAAGCATTTTATCAAACGACCCCAAACGCTGCTATGATGTAAGAATTATGAACACCAAAATTGGTGGAACTGATATTTAATTCTGAATCAATTTACTGACTCGTGGTCACAACTCGTGGTCTTTGACCTGAGTCCAGTTTCCATCAACAGATACTGCATGAAACTTTAATGTCAGGCAGTCACCATACTTTTTACTACTTCATTTAAATTCATATGTGGGGCCCTTTTAAGCTATCTATGCGCACAGTCTGGCGCACGGCTGCGCTCTGAGCTTAAGGGCGTGGCCAAGTCCATTTTGCTATTTAAGTAACGCAAAGTGATGGGCAGGGTGCAAGGGGGTAGGATTTAGACTCCTAAAATTAGTCATGGGCGTGTTTTGGGTCGAACATAATGTGAACCAATCAAAGCGTTACTTGCAACCCCCTTTAACGGCCAAGCGTGCCTAGACATGGTTTATTGCTATTTAAACGGCGTAGTCTAAACAAAGAACTTCTTCATGGGGCAACAGGGCAGACAGATTTGAAACAGATTTGCTCGTGCGCAAAGTGAGAGCACGGGCAAATCATCTACAGGTTAGGGTTAGGGTTAGGGTTAGGCAACTCTCAACCGCTGAAGGTAGCAAAGATATTACTGTACTTTTTATTTGCTGTAACACACAGAAAACAGTGCACAAAGGTTTTAATATCATCATCATTTAAAATGTGTGGTGCAAAGTCATGCCCTCAAAAATTCAGAACGTTTTGCATATAACTTAAGACCGTGTCACATTAATATCTGAATTATTTGCATGATTACTCCTGTTATGTGCCATCCACACCGCTTGTAGGATATATTTCAACAGATGAAATCCCAGCAGTCATGCAAAGGCAGAAGGACAGGTATGTGCTTTCCACCAGCATAATTACACACACCTCTTCCAACGTTTGTATTATGTGTTTATTGGCATCTGTCAGCAAAGTCCTCTCCATGTGTATTGTGTCTCACATATCCTTATATGGAGATCACTCCCAGAGAAGATCTGGTGGTGAAGACACAACCGAATTAAACGGTCTAAATTGAATGCAATAATCTGTGTCCCTATCTCTAACAACTGAGTACTCACACGTTATGAATCCGCATATTTAAGGCACATCTGAACAAGCCACTCTTTGAATAGCAAAAATAGACTTGCACTTAGTTGTGGCTCGCTCCTCATGTTAAGGCCAACACGACTATGGGTGCACAAATGGTCGTAAATGTATTTGCTATTTACAAAATGTTGCGCTGGGTGTGAAAATGATAACTGGGTGGGGGTATGATGGCAATGATACTTTGGGGGTCAGTTTTCTTAAATGCTACAAGAACCTAGAAAGGCTGAACAATGTTGAACAGCTGAAGGGAACACACGTCATTGCCATGAATTATATTATAGTTGTATAACGTGTACAATAGTTCATGTACTTCATTTACCAAAGTGTATTTTAGAATGTCCGTGCAGTGTTTGTTTTTTTGTAATTATGGGCAACGATTGGACTTCTCTCTGTGACTTCTTGTATTTATGGGAACCTAAACCTCCAATCTAATGCAGTACAATGACTGAAAACTTCGAACTCATCCTGAGAACTTCTACTCAGTCAAAACCCATATATGTGTATGAAATACTGATGGAGGTCTTCCTCTGTAACTTTGAGACAGTCTGTGTTATTTTCTGACATTGCAAAAGTTCATCCAGCTGATGGATTTGTCACGCATTGACATTTACCTCCATTCCATACATGTCTGCTTAATATACTGTATGTGACAGTACAAGAGTCTTATTATTAAGCACGCTGTCTCATCATATTATCACCGCACAAAAATGGAATGGAACAATCCTGTTAATGCTTAGAACCGTACTCTTCCCACTACAACGAGTCAAAATATCTATGCTGTGACAAAGGTTTATTACCTGGAATCAATCCCATTCGTTCATGCTCTCTATGAATGCAGGCCTTTATCTAAGAGCCTTTAAGTCTTATTATAGCCACCCACCACTACCATCAGAAAATCTGGTTGAAAAAGTTGTTGTTGAGTGGCGCTGAAGAAAAAAAAAGTGTTAACCTTTCGTCAGCCAATTATAATCTAAGGTTGCACAGAAAAACGTCGACAGGACAGTACAGTGGGTATCCCCTAATGCATATGCTACATTAGATAGCCCAGGTCATGTGGGACACGCAGAACAAATGTGTAACATGTGATGAGCCGTTTAAGTGTTGGACAAGGATGGGGGGAGAATCACAGCTGACTGAGTGTCACCAGCTGTGGAGTGGATGTTGGGATCATTGCTCCCAAGTGGAGCATCCATTTATTCAGGAGACAGCCAAGTGAAAAGTCTATATTTCTTGCGATACAACATTTTTACTGTGTTGAAATTCCCATGGTAACATGACATTTTGGTGTGATACGCAGTTACGTAAGTTCTGTTACTTTCTTAATGTAAAGTTAAGACAGGCTGTGATAAATGGAAGGAATTGGCACACTTTACAAATAATACATATGTGTGTGTGTCCGTGAGTGCGTGTGAAGGGGTCATGGAGATAAATTGAAAAACAACTTTGCAACCAGTATGACTTCACCAGAGGGTGTGACCCTTTATTTAGTTTGAGTGCCAACTAAGTCTCAGATCCAACCTAGGACCAATAGTGAATAGTCTAATCATTGTCGTGGAAACATGCTGACAAATAGGCTGATGTGGGAGAGACCGCGGTTACACTGAGGTCAGAGCCATTAGCTGGACTATTCTGAAAGCTCATTGTGCACAGTCACGCTAAATTTATGGCAAATTTCACATAAATTATCTACATGTTAACTCTATCCCAAGTATAAACTCATTATCTGTTACAGCACAGACGAGTCCTACACTTGGTTAATTATCTCCACCAACGCTGTGTTTTTGCCTGTCGTAGGCCACGCAAGAGACACAGCAACAGGCAAGCATCGACAGAGAGCCATGACATAAACATCAAAGCACTGCTAATAAAACAGTTGACACTGAATATATAAAGTATATACAAAGTTACACGCTGAACTTGAATACATGGCACGACAAATCATCCCTAGTTAAAAATACACCTGTGACTGGGTTCATTCCTCCTCAGTCACAGAGATGCAGCCAAGTGTGTTCACATGGCAAAGATGCACACTCTTTATCGTTTAATTGAAAAGCTCCAACAAAAACAGAAAAACGTGTTAAGAATTCACACACAGTATGAGCATCTCAGTCTGCGGAGTGTGTATCCAGCAGTCCGCCATGCAGTCTTTGTGCCTGATTGGTCCATCAGCTGCAGCTGTGGCAACTAACCACACCTGTGTCCAGTTGCCACTCAGACTTCAATTCCACAATGTCCCAAGCACACATCCACACCCACACAAACGCCCAAAACCAATCCCACAACACCAAAAATAGCTACATTCATGTCCCACAAGATCATCCTCTCATGGCCACAAGATCATTTTCTTGTTCTCGTGCACTAATGACTCATTATTATCACCGGATATCACCTCTCCTGTTTTGTATGCTACTAACTTAATTGCGATGCCGAAACACAAAACCAAGTGTCAGTGTCACGAATCCAGAAATGAATTCTCTCCTGTTGAAATGGTGGAACACTAACACACAGGCACAGTTATGATAACTGCCAGTAAAGCCACATGATGGCAGATCCTATAACTTGGAAGCCGTCCGAAAAGTAAAACTAGAGGTCCTGTTGGAGAGACAGGCAAAAAGGTTTCAACCACTTCTGTCCATTGCCAAGTAAATTTTTGACTTTGTGTCTGGTAATTCCATCTGTACAGGGTTTTGCATTATATTATGTGTTGTAATGGAATAGCTTAGTTTTACACAAGTATTATGTTCCACATTTTCAGTTGTCTTCAGGAAAGGTTTCACTGTTCACAGCCAGACAAGGACGCCAGCATGAAACAACAGCAAATGGTGATTGGCACTTACACTACCAAATGTCACAGAAATTACTTAGGACAGACAAAGTTCCAGGGATATCAGATATGGTGGAGTCATAGCGCTTAAGTGCCTCAGCATGGTGATCCAGCTGGGATAAATGTCTTCAAACGTTATGGAATACTCAGATATAGATGTGGAACAAAAGAGGCGAGTCAGTTTCACTTCAGTTAAGAAATCATTAAACAAATAAGTGTAATGATGGAGTCACGCAAACTAACTGCCCATGGTGAACGCACCCCTCTGTTCCACAGTGAATCATGGGTCTTCAATGCCAACCTGTCTCTGTGTATGAGATTTGATGCGAGTGATTAGGACACTGATTGCCCAGTCAAAGTCATCAGTATTGTGTGTTTGGCCATGAGGTAACATCTGTAATGGAAAATATGGAGAAAAAAATATTGCAGCTGTAGCTGTATTTGTTCTGCGTAACAAATTCTCCAAAAATGTATGTCGATGCTGTGGTTAAAAGAACAATGAGGTGTGTACAGGTTGGTTTATTTATAATGGTGAAAAGATACTAATTACGTGCATCAATTAGTCATCAGGGCTTTCACGTCACAGAAGAGTTTTCAGGAACTGCAGATCTTTCCTTCAGAAATTATTTGTCTATCTTTGTACAGTTAAAGGAAAATGAAATAGATTTTTGTAATCATCAATTAAATTCATCGAGTTGTTAGTGTTTTCATGGATATACACATTGTGGCACAGAGGTCTTTCATTCAAATCAAGTGTAAATTTAACATCCATATTGTTTCCTCTATGTCTTGCTTCAAACAGGAAATCTCAGGTACAGTAAAAAGGTGATTAGGTCACTAGAAACCAGGAACAGTGCTCATGGAAATTGAGAAATTTTAACATGAACTTGGTGATGCTAAAAGTTCACATCACTAAAATGTACCTTACATAGGAAATAAGTGAAAATGTGAATCCTCTTGCCTTGCGTCAGCAAAGGGTGACTGTGTTAATTCCTGAGTGATTGTGACTGAACACCCAAACATCAGACAGAGGGAGGCCTGTGAGTGTGCAGCGGTGTGAGTGAGGGTGCTGGTGTGTCAGTGAGTGCACGAGTCTGTGGGGGAATGACGGGCTTGCCCAAACAGTTGAGCAATCTGATCTTCAAGGGGGACTGATGAGGGAGAGAAGCTTCTCTCTCTGTTGGTCTCTGTCTTACAATTTTTCTTCATAACTGTCTCTCCTGCCTGGACTTCTTAATCTGCTTATCTGAGTGTTTTGTGTGAGTGTTTGTGTGTCTGTGTACCAGTGGGTCAGCCTGTGGGGATATTTAGCAGCATCTGAAATCTGTGGTTGACATTTGCAATTTTTTTTGCCTTTTTGTTTTTATTTCAGCAATTTCTGGGCAGATTTTACGTCATTTACAATATTGCATCATTGTATCATGTAGACTGTTTCGATCAGATCAGTATTTAAGAACTGGAGCCTTTTCACAGCTCTGTTTTCAACTGATTAAGGAAAACCGTATCAGTGTTACAGCTGTTCTGCTGAATGATACATACATGAAAAGTGAAATTTGTAATGTAACATTTGATAATTTGACAATAGCATAAAATAATTCATTTAAATCCATAGACAGCAGTTTACAGCTACATAATAGGGCATATTTACTAAACCCAATCAAATCACTGCAAGCGGTATTACATTTTGCAGGGTATTTCCCATTATTATGTGACTTGGCCGTCGTGTAGGTAATTTGAATGAGGTGCTGCTAATAACAATCAGCTGCTGTGCCGACCCAAGGATATGACAGCGTATTAGGGCCACTGTAGGCAAGAAAATTAATAAAATTACAGTGCATAATTCTCTGACATTATAAAAGTGGCAAGTTTGCGAGAAAAAAAAAAAAATGGGATCCTCTGTGTTTATAACATCACAAATTTGAGAGAAAAGCTCGGAAAAATAGTCATTCACACACATACCTGTCAGGAAACTGAGCAGAGGAGGTTTGGACCCAAATGCATGACCAAGAATCTTTCAGGCAAACAAAGTTTATTTGTGAACAGAGGACCAAGGTTGAGACCGGACAGGAGGCGAGGGTCCAGCAGGCCAGGATCGGTTCCGGATCTCGATGGTAATCAGCGACGGTACAGGTGGGGCTGGCGTGTAGCGGATGGTCGGACAGGCAGAATCGGCAACCGGGATCCAGGGGGTCAGGCAAAGGGGTCGTCGAGGAGACAGGCAGGGTCGAACACGAACAGGGCAGAGAACAGGGCAGGAAACAGGTAGCTGGGTCGAAAACAATCACTTGTAACAGAACGGACAGAGCTGGTGAGCATCTCACGCATGGCTTGATGACAAACTGGCACAGAGACACGGGAACACAGGACATATATAGTGTGTGGAGTAAGGTTAACGAGACACAGGTGAAACACATACGGGAGGAGACATGTAATCACACAAGAGGAAGTGAAGCAACCAGACATGACACAGGACGGGGATGTCAAAATAAAACAGGAAGTGACAAGACAAACACAAAACTCTTAACGTGAAGGAGCCGTCGTGACACATACCATTGATATCAAGTGTGTGCGTGCACATGCTTTTACTAATATGCATGTGCGTTCAGATATGTCTGTGCGAATGACACAATTTTTTTCTGTATTATGTTTTTCTGCAACTGTAGAACCTCAGAGAGTTTGGCAGCATATATATATATATTTCACCTACAGTGTTCCTGCCAGAAAAACAGAATTCATTACCTTAAAAATGCAGTTCAGAGTGGCTACACATTTTCTGACTACATGATCCAAAAAATGTTGTCAATAAAACAGCCACAAATGCTTGGCAAGTTAGTCCCAGTAATCATTCAGCTCATTTAAGATCATGTCTTAAACCATTTCATTTCTACATTTTTTTTCTTATCTTATAAGCAAAACAAATCCCGTGACAAATGAATTATCAGAATTCATGAAGCCTCACTTATGTTATGTATGTTATGTTCTTATGTGCTCCACCCAGCAGTTTCTGAACCATCGGAGGGTTTCATCGTGGACTGGGAGCAACTCAAGTGGCCCAGGATCTATATAAACTACAGGTGAGTTCTTTAGTCACAGAAAAAGTCCCTGAAATGTCAGGGGCACTATAAATGAGCCATGGCTCCTTAACTGTTCCCAAGGTATCACATATTTCATCATTAGATGTTCTTGTCACACTTCAAGAGTTTCAATAGTGGTGTTCATGGTGTAATAATAATATCCATTGTTGCCATACTGTTAATTCATCCATTCATGGCTCATCAGTTTTCATACACATGCACTTAATAAAGGTGCAATTGCACACAGAGAGTGTGTGCAGGCACCACAGTGCTCCATGACAGACTTGTTGAAGAGGGAATCCAAATTTTGTCATAAAGCAAACATGAAACCCCCTGAAGGAAACCACAAGCCAACACTGTTTGGTAAACCTCAAAGTGAAATACACACAGGGATTTGCAGATGTGAAAACCCACTCAAAGGGAAAACCACCCCAATACTAAACATCTGCTGTGAAAAATATATGTGTTTAAAAAAGTGGGAGGGGGAGGGGGGACTTTCAGATTAAAAAGAATTAAGACATTTTCTCTGGCTTTACAGATGAAAAAGAAAGAAATTCTATATAAATTTGGAAACTCAGTGATACACAAAGATAACAATCCAAATGACAGATGTGAGCCAAACAATAGTTGTGTAATAATACACTTCCATTCGTGCTATATTTTTTTGTATTTTCTGTGTGATGCATATTATAGGGATTGCTGTGACAGAGGTTCTCTGTCACACATCTGTTTCTGTCAGTGTATCTTCTCTTTATTTTATTGTATATTTGGTGAAAATGACTCTTCTTTGTGGGAGACTTTTAACCCAAACCAGTTAGAGGTAACACAATTATACACACATTTGAAAAGAAACGCTTTAGAGGAAGGAAAGACCTTGTCCATTGTTATCTTCTAAGGAAAAAAACAAAACGAATTTGATGTTGTTATTGGCTCAGATATTTCCATCATGTTATCATAACATCATAGCTAGGAGCAAATGTTATTGGCTGGGACTGTTTTCTCCTCATTATCATATCGGATCATCAGTGCCATGAGCAATTCTTAATAGCTCACACACTTCCATGCACAGAGAGAAAATTTGGCTTTTGGCAATCTGCAGCTGGTAGGCCTCTTTTTTTCTACGTACTGGCACAGATTTGGCAACGTCGAATGCAAATGCCAGTAGTTACGCACACACATTTGCCATCTAAGTGCGGTTGCTCACATATTCAGGATTTAATGTTGATCTGGAAAAGTGAACACTACTGTACATACAACATGGGGGCAACCTGTGGGATGATAAGTACTTCACATTTCAATCACTTTCAAGATACTCTCTGCTACACTTAACCGATGACACGAATAGCAGCAGCAGACTGTATTTGAGGCCACAACAAACCCAACATAACTAAGAGAGTATGTCTTTCTTGTTTTGACAATGAGACAAATTGCCAACTCCAAACACCACAAGAGCGTTTGTAAGTCTGCCAGAGTGTTTGAGCGAGTTCATTTGTTCACTAAGTATCAGGATACTCGTACACCTACAGGTGCTACAGAGTGACTTGCCATCACTCTCCATTTTCTTGGCACAGTTGTGACTACAGAAATCACCCTTGTCATAAAGCTTCAAGCTTGGTTCTGTTAACATTTGTGGCATAGTTGAGAAGTCTGGAGATTTATGGACTGCCCTGAAGGCCCATTTTGTGGCTTTCCCAGATGAAGTGCAGTGGGGGAACATCAAGAACTATTTCTGGTATTTGTGGAATTGTCCCAACTATACAAGGGCAATAGCATGTGTGTTTGTGCAACATACAACAACAGGAGCTATTCCTGAGTCTCCAAAGGGTTCCTCAGCTTCACCATGATGGCGGGGTGCACCAGATCACCACTCTCAGATCGCACACACACCAACAAATTTAGTATGGAGCCTTTGCACTGAAGACCAACCTGATGTAATCATACTAGGATCGCTTCCTGTATCGCATATTGTTAATGTTTATTTATTATACAGTTCTTTGATAACCATAGTGTTCTATGGTCAAGTATTTTCACGCTAATAACAGCTGAACGGACCTTTCATCTGTGCAAATAGAACACGTGCTTCTGTGTCACATGGCTTACCTGTTGTCTAGCTACTTTGTATCACTGGTACGAGTTGCCAGTATTCACACCGAGCTACAAAGTAACATTGCTTTAAAATGATCAAGTCATGTGACATGTTCCATGGAGTAGATTACCGACCGGCTCAGTGAATAGATAATCGTCATCTGATTGACACTTTTAAGGAGATTTCAATAGGCCCTATGTTATCTTTCTGCATCTGTGCTGAATTCCGGTGGTCGAACTTGTTCGATTTCCAGCTATCTGTCAAAAAGCCGGGATAAGTCTGTACTTTCCATCCTCAAAATAGATGAAAATTCATTGTGCTTTCCCGCAACACGAAGACCAAGAACCACAAAGACACAAAAAAAGACGTGTCTCAAGAGACCTCTCTCTTACAGTGTCAGCATCTTTGGCTAGTACCTGCTAATCCCAGTTGCTGGCTTTAGAACGTATCTGCCAGACACAAATTATTTTCATTTACAATCAATCTAGTACTCTCAGGAGCCAATGGATCAGAGCATATTTTGCAAAATGTCAGTAAGGAAGCTGGGATTACAGTGAGGTACCAAATCACAGCTTGAGCAGCACAGGTTTCCAAAAGCTTAACAGCTACTGGGCTCCAAATTATGCAGAGAGGAAAAAGTGGAGCAACATTCCCTCCCACTCCAGTAATCCATACAAAGTTTTGCTAGGCTCTCATCGATGCTCTGTCAGGCCCATTTGTCAAGTAAAATAATCTAATTCCAACTGTTTTTCAAACTGAAAAGGCCTTCATACCCTTAAAAACATCCTTTTCACTTGCATTTCACAAATGGAGATTAATTAGATGGCTACTGTGTAGATGGCTATTGGGTTTGACTCTGCTACTATTGTTTACATAGCAACGCAGTTTCTAGGCTAGTGCAGAGTTATAGCATGGGACTACTTTTTGAGCAGCATCTTGCAATTAGTTATACAGAAAGTAACAGCAATGGAACTATTTTTCTCAGCAGGAGCTTGTAATTGGCAGCTTCACAGCTACCTTCTTTCATCACTGCACACCACTGACTGACGTTTTATGTTCTCTGTCTCTCCTAAACAAGACTCTAACATCTGGTGGGGTAAGCACAATGTGAGTTTTAAATCAAAAGGAAAGCACACAAAAAAGCCTACATAAATGAAAGAATAAAATTGATTCGTATTGTACTTATTTAACTACAGACACATAAAGAATTAGCTGTTCACTTAAACACCAAATTTGATCGAGTGTAATTTTACCAAACCACTTACTTTAATCACTTGGACAATCACTGCATATGACATAATGATGCACACTTTTTTCCACTCGTGCACTAATTGGCAGAAGTGCAAATAAACTAAAGAAGAAAGTAGAAATTATGACGATCCAAAACCTTTAACTTTACAAAACTTGAATAAACTGGTATTCTGATATTTGGGCAAGTTAAATTATATACATTAATTAACAAAAGCTGAGCTCAAATCTATTATTTGACATTTCAACATAACATTTTCCAACGTGGCGCTGAAAATGAGCTTTTTGATCATGTACTCGGCCCACCATGCTGCTAGGCCACCAGTTTCTGTCTGGTTTAGGTTCGGACTTTGCCCTGGTCCGTGAAAATCAAGCAAGAAACATGTGGTGGCCATAGAAGCTATGTTGCAACACTAGATGGATAGAAGACCACCTATAGACGGAACTCAGATTTCATTAGTAAAGCGCCTCAACATCCTGTTTTTCGAGAGGCATGACAAAACTTGGTGCTGTCTGGTAATTCTTTGCAGAAATGTAGGTTAGGTTATATAAAAATGCCCTGCAGTACATTCTGTAGCAAAGGTAGCTAGATCCCACCGTTTCAAAATAATTCAGGATTTATCCAGGGTTTTAAAAAATAATAACAACATGATCTCAGGAAAATATTACAGGCTGCCAGATACAGTATAGGACTTAAATTCAGCTTTTGCTGAAACTATATTTGATCGCCATTGTAAGGAGGAAGGAATGGTGGATCTGTCAAGCATTGTTGATATACCAAAGTGGGGATGTATGGGGTGTGCATCTAGAAACACAACGACAGAAATGCAAAGAAGAAACAATATGATCCAAGTTAAAAATAATCAGGAAACATATCTGCTAGTTTTTAAATTCATTTAGAAAGCACACAACACATGTAGTTCTGTCTCAGTTCCTTCACCATACACATCCAAATGTGTGTTTATGGGTGTAAATGGGCATGAAACTGTAGGGTCAAAATACTTGTGTGGAATACTGATAAGAAGTATACTTTTAATTTGTTGCCAAAAGTATTGATTGGTATCATTGGTATTGATACTACGATACCAAAACTGGTTTTGGTATTTAAATCGTAACATTGCTGTCAGTTCATTCCTCTTGATTATGTTTTTGATATTTCATTTTTTAATTCATTTTTGAGAAACACTAGTCAATGGATTACATTTACAAACTGAAAAAAAGACTTAGATGTGACAATGATTATAGCAGAATTAATGAAGATGTAATGCATTGGTTTTGTGGGTACCCCGTGATCATGAAATGCCCTGTGCTAACAGAAAAAGAATGCAGCACCATGGTGGGCGATAATACACAAAAGTGAATCATGTGGTAAAGTCAATGAAGTTCTACTCTGATGGTTTGCAAAAAATGCTTTCATGTTTTTGAATGACATGCCAGACATCACAAAAGAATGAATATATGCTCCATTGTCCAGCCCTTTTTATAGTCATGCAGAGAAATGAGAGCTGTGTTCATATTCTGTCTAAAAGATCAATGGAGCATTTCCATTCTAGATAATATATATATATATATATATATACAGTATATTCAATATATAAAACACATTGTGAAGGCATACACAAAATCTGCATGCGACTGTTAAATCCATGGTTGTGTACTCCTCACAATATTTACATCTCATCATCATAAACTTATGTCATTACTTTAGTAAACGACAGATATACATCCAGAGTTCTGCTGTTTATTAACAACGTGGAGATGATTCATCCCACCAGATGAGATGAATTTGCTTTCCGGAGAAAATTATCCTATTGTTCATCGTTGAGTCACTACTTCAAAACAGTATCAGAAATGTTGCTTTTGCTTTATTGTGGTGTGTGTGAGTAGACAACTTAATTAAAGAGGCCAAGGCTTCAATCCAGCCTTGTTTCCAAAGTACAAATGTGAATTGGCAGTGCTCTCATTAAATGGTTTTGGGAATTCTAAATCATTTTCCTCAGATCCATGTATCTCACGAATGATTACGAAATTTCTTCAGTGGGCCATTCAGCAATGGTCCAGCATCAAATACCTGTGAGAGATACATAACTGTGCAGTGTAGCTGTAACTTTACTTTGTCTGAGTAAATTCAAGAAAAGCTCAGTCTCAAATTCAGTCCACACCAAATGGGCCATACTGCTGTCATCTGTAACCCCCAACCCAGATATGGAACACAAGGGGCCCTTTTTCATCTATGGCGCACGGTCGGGCACACTGCAGCGTCGTAAGAATAAAAAGTAGACAGCACGTACTCTCGGTGGGCACAAACGTGTTGTGTTTTGGCTCCTAATTAATCATAGGTGCGTTTTGGGCAAGCATGAATTCAACCAATTAGAGCGTCACCTGACATTCCCTTTAAGAGTCGGGCGCACTTGAACGTGGTCTGTTGCTATGCAGATGGTGGAGACTAGACTTGCCCTAACAGGGCCCACACGGTGGAAGCGTGAGAATAAATCAGAGCACAGAGTGTTGGGAAGGAAACAAAGCACTTGATAGACAAATGTAGCCCCTCCCAAATGTCACACCTCATATCTGGTGGCCCGTCGTTGTGTGAAGTTGACCTCCCAGGTGGAGCAGCGGGGTCAAAGAGTTATTAATTTTGTTGTGCATAGAGTCTTGGACACCTGTGTTGGACACGTGCAAGATGGGAGAACTCAGTGACACGAAGGACAGGTGGAAGCAGAAGGACAGATCCAACATGGCCGACTTTGGCAATGTATTTCTTTTGGAAATTGTTATACTCTGGACCTGAAGTAATTATATCTGTGCTATGATTTATATTAGGTACGTTCATGTATTTCCATGAAACTACTCGGAACAAACTTCATTTTACAAAAATATTGTAGCCCTAATTGTACAAGTAAATGTGTATCAGAGTTAAATTGTTCACTAATATGAGAGGACCAATGATCTACTGATGTGCTAAAATAAAAGATGCCAAGTCAAATGGTTTCTATGCTAATGGTCTCTGCCCATCATGCGTTGCCTTCACTTTAATTTCGCCTTGCAACCTTGCTTAAATGTACTGTGAAAAGATGAGGGCAATCAATGTTGTCATCTCGACCCTGTATCCTGCTGTGAATCTCATTGTCACACCAAGGATAGAGAAGCGCTGAAAAGGCAGAAAACTCCATTGCGAAAGTGATTTGCAACGAATCTCCATCAACCATCCACAGCATTAGACAAAAGGAGACATGAAAGGACGGGAATTTAAAAAAAAGTCTAGGCATGAGGAAGGTTAGTAATATTTATATCATTATAGTTACAAATATAAATAACCTTCTCCTTTACATAAAATCACAATCTGGAAACTCTGAATTTGTTTGACAGAGAATGAAGGAGATGAAGGACTGAAAGGCAGTTTCTTCTCTTTTACAAGTTTGACTGATTCATTTGTGTTGCCCCAAGAGGAGGAACTAGATGTCCAGCTTGGGGTGTGTAGAGTATACAATGCATTTCTGCATATGGTACAACAAAGCAGAGTCAGCCGGTAATCAGGCCTGGAGTTGTGTACAGTCGCAACGTTTATACTGTCAGTTTCTCTTAAGTCAGCTGTCTGACCAAAGCGGGATGGCACATTAATATTTATCAGGTAAATGGGAGAAACGTACATATTGATTCATAAGTTCAAATGTCACATGTCAACATGCAAGTCTGGACATTCAGAATAGAAACAAAACCACAAACCACATACTACCAGTCTGCTTAAAGAAAGGAGAGGAGGGAGGGACTGAGAAAACTAAACTAAGGACAGTTACCACATGTGAGCCACAGCTCATTTATTCTGAGAGGCGTTTCTCAAAACACTGCTTAGGAGAAATCAGGTGTGAACGGGGAGGAGGGGGGAGTGAGCTCATTCACCCAGCCAGGAACAATTTATAAAGGAAAGAAAAAAAAGAGGAGAAGGGAATGCTTGATTTTGCAATTCTACAAGGGTGTATTAAAAACTTCCTTAACATTGGATTGACCGTCCCACTGAGAATTATTGCCTCTTAATTTTAGTGCAGATTTTTGTCACTTGCACCTCTTTGTTTTGGTTTTACAGCCCACAAGTTTACTGTGTCTCATTATTACTACTGCATATGTGCTACCTGGAACTACCCACCCATTCTTTTACTTAAATTTGCTCTTTCACTTTGAATTTGAAGGCAGATTGTGCGTTTCCTTTTTTTCTTTTGTTTATCTGGACCTCTGGACCCAGAATGCACACACACAAAGACACACACGCACGCCAGTAAATTTCCAAATTACACTCCTCATTTATTACCATGACAATGATCAATAACATTCCCACCCTGTCTTCTCTGTAAAACCCTGGAGTAAACACACATACACACATATGATGCAGCACATGACACAGTGACCTTGAACAAGAAAAACACAGATACTCCCATATCGTGTCAGCTCATGGAGCTCAGCCTTCGTGAGTTTTAGAGATTAAGGGCACTATTTAGAAGTGATTTAGATCTATGGAGCACGGTCTGGGCTCGAACGTGCTTCATTTCCATTTAGATGGTGGAGACTTGACTTTTTTTGGACTGATTTTTTATTTAAGGAAAGTCTTATTTGGTTTTCCTATTTGGTTTGGTTTTCCTTTGTGAACCATGGTTTTTCCCATTTTTAGGATTTAGTGTATACTCTTTCAATGGACAGTGTCAGTCATAAAGTATTTCAAATGTATCATATGACTCATTTATATTCTCTACATCCTGCCTGACATGATTTAAATCGAGCAAACGATCACTTAACTAATATATCACTATAACTATTAGTCCATTTTTATCTTCTCGTCAGTTACATTTGATAAAATATTGCAAATCAATGTTGCATTTTCCTTTTTTACTCTACAAGGTTTAAAAACTAACGGATACAAATTCATGCTAAACATAATATTAACCTGTAGTTTTCATATGATCATTAGATTACAGCAAATCAATGTAAAGGCATCTCAGACTAAAAGAACTTAATTATATTTTTTGAATGGTTCAGAAATCTTATTCAATTGATCAACGCACAACCCCTGTGTTATCTATATGCAACTAATTCATATATTTTTGGATCTTTCAACATTAATTTCAATGGTTACACATTCCAATTACACAATTGTCAGCAGCTGCTTTGTTATCAATCAGTTTACACTTCAGATCAGACATCACGGCTAGGGCTTCTTTTATTGATCCTGTTTTACTAAAACGCCCTGTACTCCATCCTGAAGTTAACTGTTAACACAAATCTCCGACATTTACGGTAAAGCTTTGCTGAAGCTCTTGAAGATAATCATGAAGCTACTATAGAGACTCCTACTGTTAAAGTGAATCACAGAGAACAGCTCCAATTTCACCTTGGAATGTAACTGGTCTCCAGAGTAATATTCACAATTCATGTGATGTAATTCAGTTTGAAGTGGATCTCTGGATCAATGTCACTTTTAATGTGTGTTCCTGAAAGTAATTTTCTTCAATGATGATGTTTGACCTGTTGTTTTTGGGGCATGGTCTGACAAGCAACAATGTGTTTACTGTATATAGGAATGTTTTTGTAGTTGAACAGCTAATTACTTGCTACTTCGGTGAGTACAGTTCACCTCTTGGTGCATCCACACCCTCGTTATCAACTGCTGTAATCCGTGCAGAGGTGAGGTGAGATCACATGGCCATCAGTTAAGTCCAGTAGGCCCAGCTGCTGTGTCATCTGATGTTGACACCTGAATTAGTTCCTCTGACATGAGGTTCATAGATTTTTGACCTCTCCCATATCTTCAGCTAATTTCTTGAGAAGCCAGTTCTTTGGTTAATTATGTAAGTTCTTGGAACAAAGAAATGAAAAAAAACAATTCTTGGGATTCCAGGTAATCCAGTATCGCTGAAGTGTCAACAACACATTGTGGCACATGTCATCACAAATTCCCAAAACTTAAAAAATAACAGAAAATAATCCAATTATTTGAAACTTAACTTTCTTGTGAACTTAAATTAACCACTTGGATGTCAAGTTATTTTCACACCACAATGCATCTGTCACAAATGCAGCCATTTCTTTTCAGCCGAGTCGCTCTCTCACACACGTGATCAGCAGGTGTGGATGATTGAACCTGGTTTTGCGTATAATAAAAAAAACGCAGGCCATTCAGCGTTTGCAGAGCCAGGATGCTATGTAGTGATGTAAAATAACCCCAAATTAGGCTCTGAATCCAGAGTGCCAACATTTTAAATTCTATATTCATTTAGACTTCATAGCGTATTTGGGGAGCTGTTTTCTGTGACACACAGTGTTTTCTGCAGTCACACACTTTTTCCTGAGGCCTGTCTATTTAGATTCAATTGTCTTAGTTGCATCACAGAACTCCAAATGTGACCTTTAGTCCAGGGTGTTCCTTATGAAAGTCCTCATTAAGGTATTAGTGTCCAGGCTGTCCAAAATATCAACATGAACATGATGAGAGCAACTACAGTCAGTCCTGCTACAGAAATCAAAAATGCACTTCTGTTCCATTTTGACAGTGGTCAGCTAGCATCAGCTCCTTCTTCATTTTTGTGGTTGTGGTTTGTTACAGTATTAGTAGCTATTAATGACAAACTGTTGTCATGAATGGATTACTGTTATAGTGGTTAGTGTTTCAAATGAACATGAATGAACCTGACTATTTGACAGGGTTGCTGCAGCGACACCACTTCCACCCCTTTCCTTTTGGCTGAGATGGGGTAAGTGCACTGTGAGAGACGTAGCAGAGAGAAAAACGGCATGGAAAATAGTTATTTAGAGTTATATAACTCTATGATTATTGGTTAAGTAGCTTCTTAACCTGTTAAATTCTCAACAGTTAATCAATGAATCATTAACTCCCCTAATTACTAAAACCTGAAAGAAAGAAAGAAAGAAAGAAAGAAAACCGATCATCTTACTCCTCTCGAACGTACAAACTCCTTCCATCAGGAAAGTATCAAACAGCCTGGAATAAAATAGATTCTCTCATTCAGCCTGACCTTCTTTTCCTCACCTGATCTTTTCTCACAATGTAAAATAAGGTCATGTGGAAATGTGACTTAATCATTGAAGGACAGCAATACTGAGATCATCTCTAGGTGTTTGAAACACGACTGACAGTGGAACTAAGCCCACTCCACCCTGCCATTCTCTCCCTCTCTGCTCCGCTCTATGTCTTTCTTACTCAGAGTCTCACTTTCTTGTCATTTTTCAGTGTTTTCCTGATGGATTGGAGTCTGCACTACAATAACAAATACGTAGTCGGCATGGTTACGTTGCTCCAAGTCCCTGGAAAACATGATAGTACATCATTTCTGAGAAAGAGGACCTCTCCGTGTCCCTGAGCGGGAAGTGTTGCTTAATGCTATATGATTGTTAAAACTATAAAATATAATACTTTGGTAAGTTTGAGCTATTGAGTTGGTTCATTCCCTAGTGTGATGGAGAGTTTTGAATGTATTAATAACTTTGATTTAGCTTTTGAATACTACGGCTGCTTTACTTGTTTCATTAATAAAATTTTAACTGTTATGTCAGCTGTCTCCTGTCTTTTTTCAGATGAGCTCACCTCTTTTCTGCACCCTGACACCACCTGACCGAGCTGAAGTCTGTTTAATATAACATACTGAGCACCTCAAGTGTATGAAGACTACAGGTGTGTGAGTGGTTTGTGTGCATTGATAAAGTATAGGAGAATAACTTGATTTACACAGAGATACTGAGGAGCTTTGGGATTGCTCTATCTCTTCATTTATATAAGTGTGTTACCTCCTGGCTGCATATATTTGCTTGTGAATCCCTGTGTGTGATCCTGACGGGGAAACTGCTGGTTTGAGACACTGGGGTGTGGCGGGGTTAAAAGGTCAAAGGTAGTCCGCCTCATATTCTAAATAGGGGAGAATCACTAGAGTCCGTCCTTAGAGACGTTAAAAACAAATGAGGTTTTTCCCATTTATGACAAGATTCCCACCATGCATCCTCCTCTGCATCTGCAGTATAATTTCCATAGCTGTGCATATATCACTAAAGTTAACTACCGTTACATAGCTGACCGCATTCTTCCATGGCTCATAGCTCGGACCATTGACGTCATCTTGAGCCTGCATTTTTATCTGGCGAAAGAGTGGACAATAGTAGTTTAGAAATAAATTGTGCATAAAAAGAAAACATCCTAGATTTGGCAAGACCGTCGTATATGTAGGCTTAATACTGTAGTTTAGTATCAATAGGTAGGTCTCTGCTTTTATGACATAAAAGAAATCTAAATGTGATTTTCAGATGGTATAAATAATTGAATTTCAAACTGGATTCAGGCTTACATGTGTATTGCATAAGAATGATAATTGTGCAAATTTGTCTTTCTTAACCTTAAAATAGTTTTTCAATTCAGATCAAATTGGCAATGCTGATGGAACTTAAAGTTGAAATCACAGTGTCATTGTCAGAACAAAGACCTCCTTCAAACTCGGATTTTCAATGACTTTCATTTGGTTTCATTTTACAGTGGTGAATGCAGTGCAGTTCAGTAGCACACACAATAAATGAACAGTAAACAGACATACACTGATTATCATGGTGAAGCTCCTTCCTCTCAAAAATTGCCATTCACTTGAATTTAACAGGGATGACTCAAAAAGGTTTTTTTTTTAATCCACACACTCATTTCCATAGTCTCAAACTCTTCTTAAGCCTAATTTGGCCATTAAGTCACGTTCTCACATGCTGTTGGGATTAATGTCTGTTGGGGTTACTGAGTTGTTTACATAACCTTGTGTCACATTCCTTCTACTGATTACAGCATTACGTAGTAGCACTTCAGCTCACTGTTTTTCTGCAGTGAAGGTTAACTCGTCATTACTTGAGTGTGTGTCCATGTGCAAGTGAGTGTGCAGATACTTAAGGCTCGCTCTTTATTATGTTTGGGTTTTGTCAAGGCAGCCGAAATGACACTTCCATGTTTTATGCAAAGACAGGTCACAAGGTCAAGTGTTTGAAATGTGTTTGATTCAAGACTGGTCAGTTTGGTCGTTGAAGTTGGAGTGCTAGGGGCCCGTTCTTTTTTGTGGACATTTTATTCATTTTACTATAAGATTGTTAGTAAGTTGTCAAGCTTAACTCTCGATATGCTCATTTATTTCATCAAAACAACTCCATTTTACATACACCATGCCATGGGATTAACATTTCGTCTATGACACGACACTCAGCAAGGGCAAATCATCAACATCAATCATGCTCGGGTGTGGACCAAAAGGACCCCAGAGAGACTCTTTTGAGGTCTTCATCATGTCTCAAAGGAATTCTGGAAGGGTTCAGTTGTGATGTGAACATGAGCTGAATGAGTTTAGAACCAGAGAGCTAAGTGTGCGTGACTAACATAAAGGCAGACATGTTAGATTGAGAAGTGTGTAGAATCACAGAGAAATTATCCTCCTCCTCCTCCTCCTCCTCCTCCTCCTCTGTCCAACCTGCTGCACCCCAATCCTTCATCATTAGAAAATGAGACATGATTGATGATTTGAGGCAGTGATGTTTTCGTGCTAAATGGTTGTATTTTTGGGAGTGCTCTAAGGTTTTTTTCCTAAAGCAGTTTTCATCACTCCAATTTGTTATTGGCATACAATATTTTCACCGAGCAATTACTATTAGGATGAAATTAGGATTTGAGCAAATAAAAAAAAATTGAAAAAGCTTTTCTTTTTCTCTAGATTAGCATGTTTAATCTTAGGATGTATTTATATTTAACAACAGCTATGTTGTCCTGTTCAACCTTGAAAGCAGCACATCTTCATCGTGTAAAGCAAGACATACTGTATATTTAAGTAAAATTCTGCTTTTTGCTTACATAGTTTTGCTTTAAATACGTCACAAAGGATAACTATGACTCCCCACACATCCTGATTCTGTTATTACTTTGTTACTTCTTCCCTTTTTGCTTTTCATGATCCCACCCTGGACATTTATGACCAATAAACTGTGTATTCTCATATGGCCTTAATTGATATATTCTGTTCTGCTAGAGGAAACAAAGCACATTTAGTGCAGATTGGCTGATGAGTCATTTGCTCCGAGCATTGATAAATTGTTACAATTAGATTGAAATAAAAAAACACCAAAAAAAAAAACCAATGTAGGCACCAAACAATGTTTCCCAGGGTTTGCTCCTATGAGCGCCACGTTTACAGAAACCCTCAGTGTGAGGCTATCCAGGTTTCTCTCACACACACTCACGGCTAAGCTCAGAAACAAACACATGCATTCTCACATGCTTATACACAAACCTGCTAATGCATGACCCCAGAGACACTTGACCCTCTGGTGGATTAATGCACACATGTACCATCATGCAGGCCCGTGGAAATTATGTAAATTGAGGCACTGAGCTCACCTCGCTTCTCCTGTCAAACCTATAAAATGTGATATGGGATTTAACACACAAAACTGAATACATCGTTACAACCCAGATAGTCAAGATGTGTGTGTTTTCACTATTGCGTGAAAAAAATACATATTTTGATGCAGCAGTTGTGGAACAGTTTGTGTCATTAACCTATTTCAACAGGCACACGTAACAATATACTCAGATCTCTTCATCGGTAGACAGCACACTCTTTTTCCAGCCTCACCCACTGCCCAAATTTGACAAAGAACCCAACTTATTTACAGCTATTTGTTCATAATATACAGTATATGATTAAAAAACAGTATGTTAATCCAAACATCAAAATGAAATTGTTGCCAAGGAGACAATCGGCTCTGAAGCTTACAATGTTAGATGGTTGATATGTAATATGTATTGGATAAAATATCAGTTGGTTAAATGAGTGCTGAAAGCACGGTGAGCTCATGGAAAACCTTGATCTCTCACAAAGTGTCTGCAGATCCCAGCTGGTTTTTTGGCTCCTCCTTAAGCACTGAGTCACAGCATGGCAATGACCTGCTGAGATGCCTTTGGGGGCAGCCAAATGATTAGCCGAGGAGTCATCAAAGAGGAAGATTGTCAGTTTACATTGAGAGAATGCTTGGGAACTTCGTAGGTGTGAGCAAGAGGCTGTCAATGAACAGCTACTGTTTAAGTGCTTATCAGCAAGGCACTGCCTGAAGGCAGCACATGTTTTTGTTATGTATCATTTTGTGTTTTCATGTATTTTGGCCCATCACTGAATACACCCTTAGCGATAAGAGGAGCTCAGACGTCAGGAGGGACCTCACAGTAAATCCTGCTCCTTTGTGTTGAAAGGATCCAGATGAGGCGGTTCAGACATCTGATCAGAACTCCTCCTGATAACCTCATGGAGCTAT
>OMNV01029418.1:190771-202694 GCA_900303265.1 Brotula barbata
TCATGTAATCATTATTTTGATTCAATTATTAGTTTTGAATAGATTTTACAGGTTGCGAGCAGAACACAATCAGTGATAAAAGTTCTTTGTATCGCAATTCTATGACTGGGTATTTGCCTAATAACTCTCCATAATTCAATGTAATTAGAACCATTTAGTGACAGCCATGCTTAAAATTAGATGATCTCTTTATGTGATGATCATTAGAATACTTAATTGAAAGGGAAACGTAATAAACTGTCTGTCTCTAGTGACATTTGTTTTCAGAATTAAAGCCAACCTTTTTTTATTGTGATAAAGTCAACAACAATAACCTAACTTGTCCCACTGAATGAATTTTCTGGGGAGCAGCAATATTTCAATAATTGCCAATCAGACACATATTTTAAATACAAATAATGCTTTGTGCATTATATGTTTTTTTAGAAAAATCTATATTCAGTATTTTTGTACTTTCAAAATATTCAAAAAGCATTCACCGACTCATCCTAACAATGTATTACAATTTTTCCCCTTGATTAGATTTTTTTTTTTTTATTGTCTAAATCTTTTTCTGTGGTTTACTTTTTGTTAATAATGTTTATATTTAAAAAATAGTGGCTAAATTGTCCAGACAGTAAATGTAGCATCTATTTGACTTTATTTTATGTTTCTATTGATGCTGCTGTAACACAAGAATTTCCCAATTTGGATCAATAACGTAAATCTAATCTAATCTAATCTAATCTAATCTAATCTCTTACTGCAGGCTAGCTAATTCAAACTATGCATGTCAGGGTCAGAGAGGAGGTCTGGGATTAAGAATGAAGGATGTGGATTGTTTTGTTTTATGCAACAGTTTGCAAAAATGTGAATCCAATGGACACTTAACATTTTGAATTCAAATTTTTTAAAGTGATATCAGAGGGCAAGGATAGCTAGCTAACTAGCCATCAGATAAAGGTGAGACCTCTGAATGAAATGAATGAATAGGCTAGTTGTGAAACAATGGTAGAAACTCATGAAACATCTGGTTAGAAATTACAAAAGTAGTTCCTCAAAAAAGTAGATTTTATGACCACATAGTACAAGATAATATATTTTAGTTTGGATGCTTTATTTTGTATTTGATGTTGTTTTTGTTATGTATCATTTTGTGTTTTCATGTATTTTGGCCCATCACTGAATACACCCTTAGCGATAAGAGGAGCTCAGACGTCAGGAGGGACCTCACAGTAAATCCTGCTCCTTTGTGTTGAAAGGATCCAGATGAGGCGGTTCAGACATCTGATCAGAACTCCTCCTGATAACCTCATGGAGCTATTCCAGGCCCTTCCAACTGGGAATCACCCAGAATGCTGGAAACATGTATCCAAGCCTTCTTTTTTTTCACTCTCTCTCTCTCTAACTCTATCCCCCGTGATCAATTCAAATAAAATTAATTGAATTTGCCAATAGCTGGAGCTGAGCCTGTTTACACGTCCTGCTCACGCCAAACAAATGTCAGCATAAAGGTGCGTGTGTGTGTGGCTGGACGTAGTATTCAAGGGAAATGTCGAAGTGTGAACATTAAACTGTTTAAACCCATTTCCTGTTAAATGCCAACCAGGATCTGTTTGGATTTGTTAATTAGCAAAATTTGACAAGATAAACTGTTGTAAATATCTCAGTGTAAATATTAGTGTCAAAAGCAGCAAAGTGTGTGTCTTACCTCCTCTCAGGATAGCCGTTTGTTTATTAAACAAGAATATACAAAGTATTTATTAGCTCTTCTTCATCTTTATATATGAGGAGGTCATCTGTTTTTGAACTTAGACAAATGGATGAGAATTGTTTACCGTGTCCTTATTATTAATCATAAGAAGTCTGAAGTGTGTTTTGGTAGTTTTGAAGATAAATTAAAGCATGCGATTTGGGGCCATGACCCACTGACCCAGATTAGGGGAGGTGCGACAGGGACCAATGAAAAGAGAACCAAAGGTTTGAAGGTGAAATGGTGGTTGTTATGGCTAAATAACAACAATATGTGCAAACACAAAACAAGAGCACGCAATATCAGTATTATTTAGTCTAACCAGGGCTCGCTCTGGGTGGGTAGGTGGTGGAAAATCGCTGAGAGAGCCAGATGAAATAATGATTATGTCAACAGGATTATTCTGGGGAATTCTCTTCATGCAGACTGTTGCTTTTCTCACAGTATTCTCAGTACGAACATGTTAACAATCCCAAATCTTGGTGAATTGATTAACTAAATTACCTTAACATTCGCTTAAATACTACTTAAGACAGTTATAATGAAAATGGAGTTTATTGCGATACAAGTCATTGTTATTGTAGCCATAATTGTATTGTACAAATATTGTTTTTTTGGACATAGTCAGAATGTGGGAAACTGTTTTTGTAAATTCTGTGTCACCGGCAGATCAGTCTTAAAATAAATAATACTTCATATTTAGTTGAACATTCCTCACTTGCAATAACTGCATCAAGCATGAAACCGACCGACTTCACCAACTTGTTGTTTTTTTCTTTGGTTATGCTTTGGCCTTTACCACGGCATCTTTCGGTTGCTGTCTGTTTTGGGGGTTTCTCTCTTCATTCTCCTCTTCAGGAGATGAAATGTATATTCACTGGGGTTGAGATCTGGTGATTCACTTGGTCAATCTAAAACCTTCCGTTTTTTCCCCCTGATGACGCCCTTTGTTGTATTTTTGGAGCATTGACTTGCCGCATGATAAAGTTCCTCCCGATTAGTTGGGGTGCATTTCTCAGTAAATTGGCAGATAAAATGTTTTTGTAGACGTCTGAATTCATCCTGCTGCTACCGTTGTCATTTAGATCATTAATTAAGATTATTGAGCCAGTTCCAGAAGCAGCCATGATGACACTTCCTCCACTGTACCACAAAGAAGAGCTTCGATGTTTTGGATCATGAGCAGATATTTTCTTTCTTTACAATCTGGACTTTCCATCACATTGGTTGGACATTCATCTTCGTCTCATCAGTCCTTAAAACTTTGTGGCTCATCTCTCTGACTTTTTTGCTAGTTCCATTCTGTCATTCTGATTCTTACTGCTGATGAGTGGTTTCCATCTGGTGGCATGGCCTCTATATGTCTACTCTGCAAGTCTTGTCCGAACAGTAGATTATGATACCTTCACCCCTCCCCTATGGAGGTTGTTCATGATGTCACAGCCTGCAGTTTTCAGGTTTTTCTTTACTGCTCTCAGTGTTTGTTATCAGCTCTCGTTGTTTGCCTTGGCTGTTGCTCAGTACACCAGTGGTTTGCTTCTTTTTCTGGACATTCCACGTAATTGCGCCGGCTATGCCCAATGTTTGTGAAATGACTGATGGATCTTCCCTCTTTTCTCACCTTCAACATTCCCCCATAGACAGATCTCTGGTCTTTGGTTCAAGCTTTTTTACGACAAATGCAGGCTTCACAGGTGAAACAAAAATCTTAAACTGAGATTACACATCCAGAGATATTTACGGTTGAAAGATTCATTCTAGGAGGACACCTCTGGGTAACAGAACACTTATCAGCCTGTCCTGTTCCAATACTTTTAGTCACTTGAAAAACTGGGTGGTCTGATACAAAAGGTTTTATGTTCTGTGTCGTTTAACACATCCACATGTAAATACCAGGAAAAAAAGCAGGAACTCTGACCTCTTGTGTCATATTCACCTTTTGATCTCAAACCCACTTATCTCTAGTGCACAGAAAAAACAAATGAATGGGCCTTGCTGTTCCAATCCTTTCAGAGGGGAGTGTATGTACTCAGAAATACACTGGCCCCCCTGACTCCCCACCAATCAGTTAGAACTGAAGAAGCCCTGGATGAGAGGTGAAACGTCTTCAAGTATCTTCTATCAAGTCCAGTTGCCCTTGATTTAACCCCTCCATGATAACCAGGACCTGGATAACTGAGAGCCTTCACAGACGAGGCACCAATATTTTTAATCTTCAACATACCAACCACATCAAGAAGGCCTTAACAGTGGTCATTTTTCAACCTGTGTTTGGATTTCTCTGATAAAGACATGTTAGTGACACTAATAACGTGGAACATTTTCCTCCACAACACCTCACAAGACCATATTTGGTTATCAACATGACTAAAGAAGTTAAACCCCTTGTGTCACTGTTATCTCTGTAGATAACTGTCTTGCGGTTTTGTCTGATGTCAATGTTCCAAATTGCACCAGGTTTTTAACCCTACAACTGGACAGAGGGGTGTCCATCTCAACACCGCCACGGAGGAGAAAGAACCAATGTTGTCCAATATTGGCTTTTAACCCCTCTGGCACTGGTACATTATTCCTTGTTGTGTACACTCACTCCAACAGTTTGGACATCTTACTGGCACATAAAATAATAATTTTACCAAATTATAAACTGAGTAACTCACTTCAAAGAGAGCCAAACGAGGCATCAACAGGACAGCAGGTAGTTGATCTAAAAAGTAAAAATTCATTGCTGACCACAGACGGACTGTTTAAACTGTTTTCTTACAACCAGCCATGAATTTTACAACCTATATTTCAGGCAATCAGCAGGCGGCTCAGCCTTTGCCTGTTTGTGCATAATGAGGGAGAGGGAAAGAGAGGAGATGCTGCTTAGCACAGCACACTCTGCCCCACCCAGCCTAATGTGGGGCAAAAAAAATAAAACTAGAATGAAATTGCTTCCAAGACATTTTTGGTGTTCTGTCAAACTGGCATTATACTGAGACACTGGCATTACGGTGAGACATTTCAGATCTGGCCCAGTGCAAATGGGAAATCACTCTGAACCATCGGTGGCCTAGGCCATATTAAACCAGCTAAATAATTGGGCCTCAACGCAAGGTTAGATACATGAGGCTACGGACAGAGCTGGAGATGTGCATTCAGTGACAAAATGTTTATTAAATTAGCTGTCGGAAGAGGAAGACTGCTGCATAGAAAATAAAAGTTGAACCGGTTAGTTTCACATCAATTTCTTTACTGCACTTAATAAATATTGATAAAATGTTGGACTACATTGACACAGGTTGTATAGTTACAGCAAAGGACTAAAGACTAAAGACTGAGACAAGGGCCCTTACTGCAGGGAGATGCTAAAACAACAATAACATCCACCTATGCACAGTACACCAATACACACGAGTGCACAGTAAATCCAAGGAATGGAATAAAAATGGTTAGCTGCAACTTTAGAGCTCAGCTTATGAAAAGCTTGCCCTACCGCATGCAGTGAACACTAATCAGACCCCGTCTATTACCCGCAGCACGGTCCCTCTGCTCAAAAGACACAAATAATTGGTTCATGGGCAAGCCTATTTTTAACAATAAAACTAATTTCCAGCAGTATATAAGAATCGATAATAAAACTGGAATTGGTTCAGTACACCCCAAAACATACAATTTGCAATACTATTAAGACAAAACAGTCTCAGTATGATACTTAAGCAATAAGTCACATGAGGAAAATGATAGAGGAAGAGAATACAGAATACAGTTTTCCTTGCATCTTCCCAGTGTTACCATTTAACACTAATAGGTTATCCAAATGAGCCAGAGGCTGGGTGCTGGAGGGATGTCCCCCTCTCTGCTTTTGATATACCCTACTGTGGTCATTCATTTTTTTATCCCCAGTGGGGACACGTCTTATCCCCACTTCTCATATTCCTGTAGATGGCACTAGTTCATACGCAATACCAGCTAAAAAAACATTGTGGATCGGAGTCGCGAGTGGATAAAACTCGCATATTTAACAGTGGTGATGATGACTGCACCTCACGCTTGGAATGACACAAAAAATATTTGCCTTAATTTATTCATGACTGCACCACAAATTGTCAGACTCAAACTTAAGTCTTAATGTTTACATGACGGTGTGTTTCCGACACACTAAAGAAGAAATACCAGAGTAACAAATTTGTGATTGGTTGCTGTGTTTTACGGATTATCCCAATGCATACTATTCTTACACACAGCGGTACTTCACTTTTGGTATGAGACCCTCAGCCACATACTTAGTTGAGCAAGTGCGAACTATGTGTTCATGTTCTTATTCTAGATATTATCCATAAATAGCTCCTGATTTTTATTGTAACTTTGGTGGAAAAGCTACCTTACTCATCCTTCTTTCTGTCATGGTCTCTATCTTATGTCCAGGGTCATTTAACCTTCTCAGTCTCTTTGTTTCTCTTTCTCCCAGCATTGGAGTCACATGATCAGGATAATCAGTTAACACACAAGTGCCCTCTAAAATCCTGTGTGTGTTTAATTATGTGAGGTTCACAGCGGGACAATACAAATACTTGTGAGGAGTGAGCTTTTTTCTTCACATGGAATGGTTTGGGGGTTCACCCTGGGATTAGGTTTGAAGTTGGTCTGTATATGTTTCTGTCTGTGGCTGTATGTGACTTTCCACTACTTCAAAGGTGGCCCCTGAGGCCCTCACACAGGACACCACACAGGTGTTCCCTTTGAGCATTGACGCATACTGTCAACATTTCAGTCAGCAGCCAAAACTTCACATACTATAAACCCAGGATAGCGACTCCTGCGAGTCCAAAGTTCTGCTTTAGCTTATAGCACTCAACATCTGCTGGACTGAAGTGATAGCTGAGATTCCTGCTGTTACTATAAAACATTAAAACCCTTTAAAAGTCCCTCACTTTAAGTTGTTTTTTTTTACTTAACCTGTCACTTTGAGATTAAAAGACACACCTCCTAACTGCTTAGCTGAGGAGAAATAGCACCACAGGTTTAATAGGTGCTAGGCTAGACAAACTTGAACCTGTGTGAAATACTTCATGTCCTGAAGAAAATATTTTGACTGTTTCTTTCCAGTGATGAGAATGAGGCTGGCTGAAGGACAGACGCTGATATTTACCTAAAATCTTCAAATGTAGGTTAATATGTAGACAGAAATGACACATACCCCATATTCTCATTTGTTATCTTTTCCATGAATCATACACTCACTAATGGGACTGAGCCACTTCCAGGACATGCTTTCTGTCTGGCCTCCTGGATGGATGAATGCATGCCTGGATGCATGGCAGACTGTCTGCCCACCTCTGACTCCTTCACTCACCCGGGCTTGAGTTTCCTGTCTCATGCTGATGCTCTTCTCAGAGTTGTCATACCGGCAAAAGGTGATGCTATTGAATTTAGATTCCGTACTGACATTCCATACTGTATGCTGTGCACTTAAACTGAAAGTGTCAACCCACCTTTTAGAGCCATTTATGGAAGAGGTGTAGCAAGTTAGTTACAAGTGACCTGTCTGTGTATTCAAGGACAAAGGTCAAAAGATCACAACCTTGCATTACTCCCTGCTTACTGTTATAAGTTGTAGCCTCAACTTCTTTATGGACTTTGCTTAACTTTATTAAAGTACATTATGTGTACTTACAAGGTTTTTGCTTAACTTTGATTTCAATTAGAGCTGTCAAGTTAACTTGATTCATTGAGATTAATTATGGTTAAATCGACAGACATGATTATTTTTTGTCACATACGTGCACAGAGCACGATTATAACTGCAAGATTACTGCTCTGTTTATCCTGCTGAGATTCCATCTTGCTTGAGTCTTTAGTAGACAAATAAAGTTGAAACAGCTTGTTTTTAAATAAAACTGTATTCATCTACTGTTGTAAACTTGTGTTGGTGGGGCAGGTTTTATTCAAATTGCTGCAAAATTAATACAAATGCATAAAATATTTTCTCGAAAATCTTTCATTTAGTAAAATGAAGTAAAAGGAAATGTGATTCAATTTGTGATTCATTGTGATTACCTACACAAATTCTTAATGTATGACTAATTTTAATTCCCCTGTCCCCATTTCCCATATTACACACAATTGGAATTGCTAACTGTTGGGTGTTCACTGTAGTATAACAGATTCATTGTCAAGGCCAAGAGGTCAGATTGATGAACCAGTCAACTTGCCAGGATGGAGAAATCAAAAAGACAAGTCATGAGAAGCTCATTAAAGTGTTTAGTCTGACGTGTGGGAGGACATGTCTGGGTGAAGCAGTCTACTCAGATCACAGTCAAATGGAAGCAGTAGCATAGCAGATGGATTCACACTTTGACCTGTAGAACTACGAGGTTGCACTGCCTCTGAATTATAGTAGATGTTTTCATCTTAATGACCAAAAAGAGTTGGACAGTACATGTACCAAATTTAACCTTGCTCTTGCGATCTTTTCAATTGTTGACCCATTTAAATTACAGAAATGGATAGGAAATGAGTGGCATAGTAAAAAATATAGAACAAAGACAACAAATCTTATTAAAGTCTCTCTGGGATTCCCCTTTGCTGCAGGGACAGAGGGGCAGCTGGAAGGTGAGGGCCCAGTAGCAGGACTTTGACCCACAGGGCTTGGGCCAAGGAAAGAACATGTTGCCCGCTTCCTGTGGGCCCTCAAGTCATAGGGAGAGGATAGTAGTAGGGAAGGCTGAAGAAGAACTAGAGCTCTTTGTATATTATACACCTTAACTCAAGGTGCTAATGCTACAGGCATCATAGCTGCAATCATTCTTGTACCTATTACTCACCTTTATAAAATGTAGTTACTGAACGGAGGAAATTAACAGATGCCTTTTAACAACAAACAATATAAGATAAGATAAGATCAGATCAGATCATAAAATGTAAGGTAAGCAAATGATGTCCTAAAATACGAAATGACTAAAATGTTTGTTCAAAGTGACGTTGTCAAATAAACTCAAGGGAAATTATACAGTCACCCTTCACCTATTGGTGTTATTTTCGTCGTAGTGCCCATGTTGTACGTCTGTAGCGTGAAATAGCCATTTAGCGCACATTCGTTACTTGTTGTACTAAAAGGACCACAGTATGATGCAATATTCCCTTAGAAGCAAATCAGTTGTGTTGAGTCCAACATTGGTGAATTGGAGAGCAAAACCCACAGGAATGTGGTTTATCTTTACAGCTACTTAGACAAAACTTCATGTCCCAAGAATTTTTTCTAGATAGGAGGTTTTCCCTTTCCCCGACACATTAAAGCCCGTAATAACGGATTGCTTATTCCAGACCCATAAAAAGTTGTCGATATATTTTTCCAAGAGACATATCAAATGTAAAAGCAAATCCAAAACAGGTGTTCACAGCACAAATAGGCAACAGCACGATCATTATTTCTTAGTGGTACACTGGTGAAATGGACAGACCCCACAAGCAAAGGATTGAATGTGTACTAAAATAGTTTGTGTTCTGCACTGCATTCAATTGATGGGAATATTACTGGAAATAAAATGACATCATCTCCCTCCCCCTCAAACCTATCGGCTCAGCTGGGACTGGCAGAGTGACCTTAAATGACACAAACATCATATTTTAAGCTGCTGCTGTATGTGCTCTGCACGTGAGCATTAATTGAAAACAGTTTCTGCTAAAAAGCTCTTATATAGATTTTGACCTAGTAATAATCAGTGACGCGTTTGCAACAGACAGCATTAGTAATTTTCGTTAAAAATAAAAATCACAATAAGTCCTGTAAATCGACAACTGATCAACTGGTGAACATCTTCATTCATAAGTATTCATATTGATGTATATGTTGAATTCAAACAGTGTCCAATGAAAGATGTACCTCCACAGCTTCTCTTTTGCTATAGCAGTAATAATCACATTCAAATGGATCAGCTGACACGAGCCAATGTACGTCGTTCACCAAATTTATCAGTATCACATTTAAAGTCATATGCAATATGCATTAAATTAACAGATGGCTTAGAACAACAAATAAGATAAGATAAGACCAGATCAGATCAAAAATCCAAGGTAAGCAAATGCTATCCTAAAATACGAAATGACTAAAATGTTTGTTCACACTGACGTTGTCAAATAAACTCAAGGGAAATTATACAGTCACCCTTCACCTATAGGTGTTATTTTCATTTTCATCATAGTTTACAATGTTTACACGTACAGTAAATTTTATACAATACAACACAATATATGGTGGCTAGCACTGTAGCTGTCGAGCCAGAAGGTCCTTGGTTTGAGTCCCAGGTTGACCCTGGTCCTTTCTGTGTGGAGTTTCCATGTTCCCCCAGTGTCTGTGTGGGTTTCTTGCGGGCACATTTTATTTCTTTGCAGTTGTTGTCACTGCATTAACAAAAACAAAATTGTTTTTGACAGTTTTCAATTTTTTGGAAAAGCATATAAAACACACACTGCATCCACACGTGCTCACACTCACAAAACAGCGATCTGGGTTCAAACATTGAATTTCCACATCACAACATGTATGGCTTTGTGCTTTGATCATCAAACACAATGTTTGCCTGTGGTGTCTGCTGTGGTGTGTGTTCTGTGCCCTTATCACAGCCAAACAGAGTGAAACCATAGGGTGACCTCATACAAAGATCTGGCCTGGTTTAGTTTACATCTAAACTTCCTCTCTTATAAATAGTGAATGCAGCTCAGTGTCCGCAGCAAGATTAGAAGGGTTGAGAGGATGTGTGTGTAAAAGCATGAGTGAGTGAGTGAGTGAGTGATTGAGTGTGAGGGTCTCCCTGTCTAGGCAGCCATGGGAAAATCAGATCTGTGGTTCTCAAGAGTTCAATTCAGATAATTTGAATCAGTAAGCCCGCCAGTGAGCATATTATCTATGTATGGATTACAGAGGAAGAGTCAGAGAGAAAAAAGGTTCCATGAATAGACGAGTTGATGAGTTATGACATATGGATTATACTTTGAGAGGCAGAGAGAAAGAGAGAGAGATAGCATTATATGCAGATGGCACAAGGCTTTGGTTTCACTCCAATGAGTCAAATCAAAGCTTAGTTTGGTTTAGCCCACACAGTGAGATAATTTCCCCTTATATGTGTATGTGTTATGTATGTACGAGTGTGAGAGAGAGATTGAGCTGTTGTTTTCTTTGTCACCATACGTGCTTGACCACCAAACAGATCCAATGTAGAACAGTGCATCTTATGGAAGTTACATGTGCTCCAGACAAAAAAATCTAGAAAATTGTGTGCCTTACTGAAATCAGAAATAAAACATAGCTGATCTTGTCACTTCCCCCTTGGAAATGGTGTAAATTGAGATCAACGGCTTATCTCTAAGTGAGACTTGAGGCCCATTTAACGCCATCACCGAGTCTGTTACGATGCTGCTGCTGGTTTGGGATGTTGCGCAACCATCAGAAGCATCTTTACGGGTAAGATCAGGGCAAACAATGAGGAAATGGTACTCTCACTACAAAGATGTTGATGCTTTGTTTTGTTTATTTACACTCCACAGCAGTAGAGACACAAGAAGATTAGAGGGGAAACCATCATCTGAGGAAGTTGGAAACTAAATCCAATACTAAAAGGAGCTGCAAAAACAATTGATGCAAGAGCAACCAAGGGACTGGAAGTGTTGAGAAGCGGTTTTATTATGCCGCATATATCACTGTAAAAAAAATAATAAAAGAAGAATATGGTTGTCTGTTAAATCAATGAGAGAGCTACAAATGAGATGTCAGTACAAATATGTAAGGAAAGGCGAAGACAAGAGAAGTTCTATGCATTCATGCATTGTGTTGACAATTTCATTCAGGTTGGCCAAGTACGCCTGTGCAGTCCAAAGCCCTTTTTTGTATTCCCCAGCAGTATTCTTTACTTCGAAAGTATTTGCCAAGCCTTTTTTCTCGGCAAGTGTCCTGACCAGAAAGTCGTTCAGTGTTAAAAGTCGTTTTATGGCTTAAGACAGCGTTCTTAAAATGTGGCAACACAAGGGCCTGTGTGGTGCGAGTGTGTGCATGTATTAGTGTGCATGCTAAACAAGTACTGTGAGCCGTCTATGCTATGTATTTGCTGTGCAGATAATTGCATGGGACACAAGAGTGGAAAGTTGAAGTCTCTTTGAAGTTCCTTTCTCCCCCTGGTAGATCCCACAATATGGTTCCCATCAGTAGCAAAC
>OMNV01029418.1:202742-223978 GCA_900303265.1 Brotula barbata
CAAGGAGCGAGAGCAGAAGTAATCATGGTAGCAGCAAAAATTATAGCAGAACACTATCAGTCACATGCATTGACCTGGGAAGACACAGAACACACAGGTATATAGGTTTAATAAGGAAGAGAGAGAGAGAGAGAGAGAGAGAGAGAGAGAGAGAGAGAGAGTTCCAAGAGGGTATAGAGACCATACCCGGTGGATGGAAATGATTAAGCATCTTAGAATTTTATAATATGCATGCTTTTATACTGGGAAAACTCAGGGAGAAATCGGGTCAACACAAAGCAAACTATTAGCCTTAATCAGCCCTGAATCTGAGTAATATGAGTAACATTCTGCCTAAATGAGCTGCCAAGGCACAGTCCCACTGGCAATTGTGGCATGTATCCCAGTCCATGTGACCCAATAAAGTAAATGTCAAATAGTAAGTGGGTTGTGGTGAAAAATATATGTAAGGATGGATTACACAAATCTATCCAAGCATTATCATCCCCTCTGTTAGCGCCAGTGGATGACTTAAGAAGTACAAAACTACTATATATTGGATTCGTACTAATTACGATGAAATTGCTCAGTTGGATTTTGTGATGGGCATAATTTTGCTCCTGAGTCAGTGAGTTGTGTATTTTACTGTCCTCCTTAACACACAAAAAAGTGAAAGTGAAGGACTCAAAAATGGTCTGTAAAGGTCAGTGCGTGATGATTGCAATCTATAAAAAGACAACTACAAATTATCTGGGTCCTCTGCTAGAAGGGCACACATTGGAGCTCTAACTTCCATCAAGGCAGAAGTGTGGATGACATTTCTCCTCTAATAATATAGTGGTGCAGAGAAAGAAATAACTAGTATAAAAAAATAAGAATAAAAATCGGTGACTTTCTTCATAACTGTGAAAGACCCATCCACGTGTTATTGGTTGATGCATGTTTCTTGTCAAATTTGTTACTGTATAGAAATTCCATTAAATAAGAACCCTGTTTAAGCATATAGAATTCAGATGCAGGTGCAGATACTTAAAAAGGATCTGGACCAAATTGTGTATATAGAAAGCCTAACATTAAATGTCCACCTAAAAATTATTCAATTCATTCCTATCTGCATCACAATTTCTTGGATTATTCCTTGGACCAAAGTAAGTAAGTAATCTTGCTATCAATCAAACAAAGCAACAGCTGCAAGAAAACACAATCTCCATGGCAGAGAAAATAATTGTGAGACCTCACTGCCTCTGATACATTGACCCAAGTGTTGACAGTCAGCACGTTTCAATGCCCTTAATACTCTGAACATTTATCCTTACAGCTCTGTGAAGCAAAAATGGATTACATGCACAGAATCAATTTAAGTCCACCCCTCTCTATGTATACACGAAATGCTGTGTAATAAACAGTATGTGGCAACTCTGGCCTTCCAATGTCAAAACCTCACCACCAACTATTGAGTACAACAACTTTAGACAAACACGTGACATACTGTTCAAGGATATATTGAGCCGATGTTTATGTGCACTACTGTCTCTAACAGTGAGTGAATGGGACGAAGATATAAAGTCTTAAAATATAACTGTGACACTTAATGTGTAATGTGTTGCCACAGGTATGTTTATATGCACGCACACACACAACAGGATATTGAGGCACTGCAGAATTTATTAAAGTTAAAGCTAAAGTAAGGCTTATCAGGCCACAATGTGCAAACATTATTAGGTAAATAATTATGTTTATTCAGTTGGAATGCTTTATCTAAATGCATTAAATGATATTAAGGAGGAGAATAATCTTTCTTAGCAATAGGTGGAGCCTCGTAGGAGATTGCTTGCCAGCCCCTGTTCTGCAGCAGTCAGTTTTCAACATAATGTACTGTGCTATGCTGCTTGTGATTGATAACGAGTAAAATATAACCTAAACTATAACCTATTCTGAAACTGTAAGATTCATTCCAGTTGAGGCTGTAAGACGGGCAACTTGCAGATACAAACAGGTGATAGCTAGGTCTCTCGCTCTCTCTCTGTCTATAAATACTGTTATTGTTTCCGCTGATACAATGATTGCGTTGCCCAATCTCCCTCTCTTCCCAATGATTCACTCCTTTCAATCACGCATGCAAGGAAAACCACACAAGAGCCCAACCTCTCATTGATTTGTGTGTGTGGTACATGTAAGTGTGTGTGTGTGTGTGTGTGTGTGTGTGTAGTGTGTTATGGAATCTAGAGAGACCCTCCGTTGGTATGGTTTAGGACCCTCGTCGACCTATTTGACTGAAGGATGTAAGGTAGGCTTAATTTCATCAAGAGCACGAGGGGAAAAGATGAGAAAAGGCCAGCAAATGATTGTGTGTGTGTCCATGTGTGTGTATGAGAAAGAGAGAGAGAGAGAGCGAGCGAGAGAGAGCGTGAGAAAGATAGACGAAAACCAGAGAGCAGTATGTATGCATATAATGACCGTGTGTCTGAGTTTGATTACCATAAGTGCATTTGTGGGCATTTATTCAAACATGTTTTGAATAGGGCTGTGACAGAACAATGAGCACAATGCACTGATTCAAGGTTCGAGAGCCGTATTAAAGTGATATTGAAGCCATTTTGGGATGAACGTTAACACCCATGAGAGAATTGTAATAAAACCTTTGGAAGTCCGTCCAAAGCAGTGGATTTAGTTCTCTTGCCACCAAAGCGATGATGTTGTCATTATTGACATTGCATTTTTGAACATGCACTTGGCACGCGTCAAGGGCTGTGCTAGTCCAGGCCCCAATTTCACAGCTGGATTCTTATGTTATGCTGTTACACCCATTTCACACTTGCAGCTTAGTGGCGCTGCTGCTGCATGACTGTTAAGTGACAGTTCTCTCGGTTAATGTGGCTTTATCTCATCTGAGTCAGCATACTCTCAACACAATGACCTTAATAACACTTAGTTAGGTTCCTATATAATAACAATAAATCTATTCATTATAATATTTACACATAAAATGTCTAGTTGAACAGGACAGCAATTTAAAGTTACACACCGTTAACAGTGTCCATCCAATAGCTGTTGCCTAATGCAGAGATAAAACATGGCCTTGTAAACATAATGAAATGCATAACAAATAAATTATGTCCATTGCTATACTTTTTGTCTCACAGTGTTATCCCAGGCCACGCAAAGTTTTCTTTTTATCTTAGCTTAGCAGTTAACTACTGTTTACCATAGTATTATAGCCTTTCACTCTGTACATACCTGTACTATAGATATATGTATATTATCATTTCATACTTGTACTGTATATTACTATGTATATACTATGTATATATACTACGTATTTACTGTATCTAGCTATTTATTCACTGCTGATGCACTTCTGGTTAGACGCTAACTGCATTTCGTTGCTTTGTACTTGTGACATGTGCAATGAGAATAAAGTTGAATCTAATCTAATCTAATCTAAACTTGTCCATCATGTAGGAATCATTATAAGATTTAAGTAACTTGGTTGGATGACATAAACATTGTTAATGCCAGTCAATTGCTGGAGGATTTAGGAAGAATGTTTTTTGTTGTTAAATTGTTGTAGATGATATATATCTTAAATGCTGTCACTCATGGCTTTGGCAGACTGTCAGTATGTAAACGTAGCCATGATGCATGGAGCATTCAAATGAGACCATTATACCTGGAACATCTAATCATCTAATGTGTTTACTTCGTAAGTAAAGCAGGCAGTGGACAACTGGAATACTAAACTATATGCTATTGTGATAGTGTCTCAATGAGTAGTTTTCCAATATTGTGCAGGCCTAGTGTGAACTCTTAGTTGGTATTTTCATAACGTTTGATTGTGTTTTGAATTGTATTTGTTACCAGTGCTGCACTGTGTGACATTTGCTCTTGTTGTATTATCTACTGTATTTTACCGAACTTTAACACTTGTTGAATTTAGAAAATATTTGTACGCTCCTCATTCTGGGGGGAAAAAACCTTCATGGCCTGCTGTCATTTGAGAAATGTGATCTGCGTATTTGTTTACTATAAAACTCCACCAATTTTACACATTGTTTTTATTAGAAATGTGTGTTGTAATCACTGGCATCTGTCTGTTGGTATTGCTGTCACAGTGATAATTTGGACAGTTGTTATCAGATTTGATTCAAATTTGTCAGGTTGATGGGGGTCATAACTCTGATTATAGATTTGGATTGGGATTGGATTTTTTTTGTTCAGCCTGATAGCACGTGAACTGTAAGTCAATAAAAATTCTTCTTTTTTGGCTAGATTGCTTTGGCATCCATTAATGTAGGCCACACTCATGGGCGCCTGACTAGATTTTATATTTCCTCCACATCTACAATTTTAGCTCTATTGTCTCAATTGCTGAAAGTTTTAAAGAAATGATACCTGAATTAAGTTGTTTCCACAATACTCAGATAAATTGTGTAAATTGTATCTTTGTTTAGAGATTACATGTTTTGTTGAATAGAGTCATAATTTTCGTTGAAGTTCACCTATTTCCTTTTTCCATGGATTTGCTTTAAGACCATAGATATTAGTTTTGTGTTTAAGTGCGCAGTGCACATGTGCTATTAGCTGTAGTCCTTAAGGAAATGCAAAATGCTCTAACTTCATGATGTTTGTTTAATTTGTTATGTTTCTTGTTTTTTGTTTGTTTCTTTATATAGCACTCTATAGTTATATCCTATAACTATATTCGTATTCTGGGATGTTTTACATGACTATATATGTTTAAGTAAAACACTTTAAAGGAGTAAAATAAAATTTTGTTCCCATTGGAAACAGAGAATGTTAAGCTTCATATGCTGGGTGGGTCTTTTAAGCTCTTCGTGCTAACTAACTAACGCATGCTGTGTTTGTGTTTATGTTAAGGGTTGTCCTTGTTTGCAAAAGTAGAAATCTATAAATGATTCAACATGGCCTTTGTTTTGCAGAAATCTTTGTTTGGGTTACATTAGAAAGAATATGAGTTTAAAATAAATACATTTATTCATACGTAAATTAATAAAATTTGTTCTATGTAAACCTCTACAGGACATAGATGACAGAAGGTTTAATGGTCTCCCACAATCAAAGGCGTATTCCCACACATTTTACATCTTTAATTCCACATGTATACACGTAAAGAAAATAGTAACAAAGGGACATGTGTAAATATTATTGGATGAACGTGCACTGATTTCACGATCTGTTAAGGATGCTGTAGAACCAGTGTGTCCTCCATCCACGACAACTGCCTGTTATGACTAGCAATTAACAACAACTTTGTCTTAGAATCTCTGGGTATTTGCAGGTAGTCTATGTCCAAAGTTACCAAATTTTAGCACCAACAGTCTACTCATATACCCAAGTGACGGAATGGAGTGGCTGGGAACCTGATATTTAAGCGTTTGAGGCAAAAATTTCTGCTAATGTATGGTCAAATTCTATACATTAATGGAGGTAGGAAAATTGTATCTGAAACATTAAATGCAGTATTCTGTACTGGAGGACATGAGGACATAAGCATAATTTTCCTGTGAACACCCAGGTTGGCTGCTTTTTCCTATCCAGCCTTGAAGAATCATTTACTGAAACAGGCCTGCTGAATGTAATGACAACATACTGCTGCATACTCAGTCACATTACACAGAGCTCAACAGCTTCAGTCACATCACTGCCTGTGCAGGACTTTTTGGAGTTTCTTCGAGCACCATGAAAGAAAAGACTCCGAGATGAAAAACATCTTGATTGATTTTCATGATGCAATACTGTATGTGTTTGATTTAGGAATTCAGTGCTGGTGGAAAACCCCAGAGTATAATGTGTTCCAATGTACTACTAGTGTGTCTCTGTCTTTGCTTTATCTGCTTTTTCTCCCCCAACCTCTTCAACCAGTGTCCAAAAGAGTTAAAGCAAGGGAAATCAATGATTCCGGTTTGATTTTGTGTCTACTTAAAATATTGTTTTCATGTTTCCTGTCACTGAGGGGGGAGGGCTTGATTTTCCTCGAAATCCACAGTATTTCTGTGAAGCCTTCATGAAATCCATGAGAGCTATGTTAAAACTGGGTCAAATGTATCTAAAATTCACCTCCAGTCACCTTCAACAGTGTGTGTGCGCAATAATGATGCAGTAGATTAACTTGGGAATCCAAACAGCCAATGAGAGGTTTTGTGCGAGTTGGCGTATGTCACTGAGCTGTTTGTTCCACATTCACTGTATAGGGAGTTTGTGGATTCTCCCCCTGCCTCCCCCCTCTCTCTCTCACTGTCACCCCCTCCAACCCTCTGATTTTCTCTTTCCAGAAACAGATTTAGCAACTCATACACCCCCAAGTGCTCCTCTAAAACAATACTCTATTGTGTAAATGAGCCAAATCTATGGGGCAGTAGGTTGGAGAGTTTGTATGCTCGCTGAAGGATGCCAAGACAATGAAGGGTAATTTGTCTTTGTGTAGTTTGTCTGCATTGTGCTGTTTATTGACATGATTGACATGGAAATGAGTGTTTATATTGGAGGGTGGCACTGGTATATTTTACAGTGCAACACCATGTATTGGTAGAACACTTTTGCAGGATTTGTGGTTCAGACAATTACAGTAGACTGGTTAGTTTGCCAAAGAGACAACAGTTTGGGATTATGTGTAATTTCAAATGTATGTAAACATTCATAGGAATGTCAATCTATCAACATTCACTCGTACCCATCACAAAAGACCAAGGCTGTATTTACACTATACTCCTTGATGCACAATTCAGATTTCATTGCCCGTATCTCATCTTTATTAAAACCTGCTTAAATGGGCATTATCCATCACCTGTGACATGAAACAATCCGCATACACAAAGAATGGCTTTCTTTCAGAGGTAGATTAACAAAATACTGAAAGTAATCATAACCCTGATGCAAATTATGTAAATTGTTGCTTTCTGCAACATCTTTAAACGTGAAGTGTCACATTTTCTTGCACTGTGCTTTTTATATGGTCCATTATCCATTTTTTTTTCATGTATAATTATGCGCCACATGAGCAAAACATTGGAACTGGCTCTAGCTTCTAATGTTGTTTTTGTATTTTTTAGTTGCAATCACCATAACAAAGTGCCAAGTCTATATCTGGAAAATGCTAAGAAATTGTTTGGTTGGGCAATGTTAACAGACAAATATACATTTTGCTGCAAAGTCTCTGAAAATATTTGTAATATTTGACAGATTTGATCAGATTCCCATACAATGGGTTGTATCTTCTTAAAGTGTGTGGCTTTGTAATCTTAATTCTGCAGTAGGAGTGCAATTTCAAAATTGGTTAAAAACAGAGGGAAGCATTTTAGATGCTTCATCCAAAACGATGTGGCTCAAACTGAGTGACGTAGGCCAATAAAATCCGAGGGACTAATGCAGTGAAAATCATTGAGCTGATTCAATCATAATGAGTGCTGTGTTGACTTGGCTTCTCTCTGACTCACCTCCTCTAAGTTTGCTTCACTTTGCCAGGAAAACACACCAGACACATGTAGTAGGTATGAATCAGTCACAATCTCCATTTTTGAAAGGGTAAATCAACAGTGGATCTTATGGACCGAAAACTGCTGTTGCCCTGCTGTCTGTGGCAACATCCCAATCAGTTCGACCACAGGTGTTTTCCATCGGCTGTCAAGAACAATACGCCTCCTGTGACATCATTGATTGGGGCGTGGACCACAGAGAGCAGCACAGCAGCAGACCTCTGCCCTGTGTGACTCAATATCAAATCACACTTTCACTCATAAACAGTAATTTAGACAGATAATAATAATAGATCATGTCACACGGTAGATCGTAAAGTTCACAGGAAATTACCCAGTACAACCCAAAAGGTTCACCGTTGACGCCTATGGGCTTGGGTTTTAAAGATAATAATGCATCACCAAATTTGACTGAAGCGTCATGAAATCGTTCATATGGTGGAAGAGTGACAGTTTTCAGCTGCAATGAAAGCAAAATAGAATTATTCCAATACGTGCTCCAAGTTATTAGTAATGCATTTTAGGTAAAAGAGACTTCATTAATAGCGTGGCAGTGATGAAACTCGACGTGTTTTCTGGATGGGTCTTTATCTAATTTTTCCGGTGAATTTGAAGCATTTTGTATGCTGCTTTCACGCTCTGGGTGCCTCATGTTTTGTAAGCACATCTGGCCTTTATGGAGGAGCGTGCCATGTGTCTCAAGTTGAAGAAAGTTAGGTATTTTACGATTGGTTCTGTTAAACTGTGTTTTTGATTGCCCAAATGTAGCTTCTGTTTAACATTATGGAGTTTAATTCACTATTAACCCAGTGACTGACATTTGAATTGTATTGCATGCTGCCTACGAGCGGCAGTATGACCCTCACAGCCAAAAACATGTCTGCATGATTGGGATCAGACCTGCCGAGATGAGAAGCTTTGCTACTTGTTTTTTCATGTCTAATGTCATCTGTACGGGTGTGTATCACCAGAGACCTATTGTATTACAACAATATGTAGTTGCCAGCACATTATGTAATAGATTTTTGGCTATTTTTTCCCCAAGGATTTCCATTCGAGGTTACATTATTTTGCTGATTAAAGGAAGAAAAAAATCTTCAAAACAAGTGAAACTTTCTTAGAAATGCAAATTGAGGCAATTTTTTTTACTCTGTAATTTTTGAAAAATTGTGTTCAAAGTTTGGTATAAATGATTTTATTGAGAATCAGTCAACTTGTGCAAAGATGGAAGTGGCAAAATGACATAATAATAATAATAAAATATGTCATTTGAAATAGTAAATAAAATTGAAATAAATAGAATACAGATTGTAGAGTTTTGGGACAGTTGGAACCATCAAGCAAGCATGCAACTCTAGGTTGGAAAAAAAATTCAGGACACAATAATATGAAAATAAGAATCCAACAACAGGAGGTGATCAGTGCGAAGTAAAGAGATTCTCAAGATACGAGTTTAACTCTATCAATTATTTAATATGCTGTCTAGATGGCAGAAAGAGCGAGCAACAAAATAATTTTGAAACATAAGTTATTACTACTGCTGCTGTATCGATGGTCATCTTGCCGTTTTTAGTAGAGCGATCGTATTAAGCATAAGCAAAAAATCGCTATCTAATCAGGGTATCTCATTATTCTAGCTTGCAACGCAGACTTTGGGTTAAAACATATAGGCTACAGTAGGGAAAAGGGCAGCTGCCACAGAGAAAGTTGAAATCACTCCAACCTCAATACTCTCAGTTTGTTTAAACAGCCATCTGAGTCTTTTAGCAACGATGCTTTAATGTTGTGTGTCTGGTCACAGAATTCTTAATCTTTTAGACACTCCGGTAACATAACACATCGTCTGAAACTTTAGATTTCATTATTCTTACTCGATATTGCTCACTCCTGCATGATAAATAACCGGTCTCTTGTTTGAAGAAAACTTCCCAAACCCTGACCTCTGATGCTGTGTCACGGGAAGCTGTGCGATAAGACATCTCAGTTACCCATGGTGATAAGCTTTAGCGAGATATAAGCCAGACATGCTGAGTAACAGAGGGATTTCCAAGAAAGAGACTCACCGGAAGAGTCTGTGAAATTTGTAATTTCTTTGACCTCAAGGATTAGTTACACTTCAATTAAACTTGAATTTTAAGATAAGGGGGTGGAGGAAGATCGAAGAAGGGTCACTGAGGATTCATTTCGGCGGTGGTCCAAGAAATGATTGACAAAAAAAGAAAAGCTCTCTGGATAAGCTAATTTCACAGTAACAACAATGCTTTATTGTCTGTGTGAAAATGTTGGAGCTAAGGAATAAGGAATCATAGTTATATTTGATATTTCTACCACACAAAAAGATTGCTGGCAATGTGTAAAGCCAGATGAAGCCTGATAGACTGCAGATGAGTGATGGCTCTATTGACCTACTGTACCTTAAATTTGAATCAGCCAGGAAAATCTCACCATTTCTATGAAAGATAAAAACCTATGATTTACTACCAGGAGGAGCATTGAATGTGGGACAGTAGGACAGTGCGGTTTGTTGTTTTAATGGTGGCTATCCTTTGTTTTGTCACTCTGGACTCGATCAGCAAGAAGCCCAAAGCTGTATTGGACACACATATGGAACTGCTATGCTCTGCCTGCATGTTATGTTGCTCAACATCTGTTGAAAGTAACAAGACTAACCACAAAACATTGTGCCAAAATGTTGGTCAATATTAGCATATGGTAGAATTCAAAAGTGTGCTGGGAGTCAAAGTTTTTATAATAGACAAAAGCATGAAATCATGACACTTTACAAAAGCTTGTCACACTTGTGGTTTTAGTCTACCTGATTAGCGCACAATGGAGATGACAAAGGCAGGGAACAGGGAAATGACGAAAATGAAATAAACGCTGAGCCCACAGATGGGTCCATACTGTTCAAAGGAAAATGTAAACAGCCCAAACTTATGGAATATATTAATGCGCTCTACAGATGTAGCCATTGTAAAAGGCTATTATTTTTTGTTTAACTCCAAATGCAAAGAGGAATTGTTTAGAAAAATCAATATTTCTTCACTTCTCAGTTGGAAAACAAATAAAGCAGACAGCAGGATCTACAGCAGGGCACAAAATATGAAAAAAATAGAAACCTTGCCTGAAGATGAACACAAGGCCGCTAAGACAAAATAATTGAGCGAAGGACACTGATCAAAAAAATGGCTGACTGATATAAGCCCAAATGCAGCAGCAACTAACGAGCATCCTTTCTGTCAGTTGTAGTTCTGGGCTTGGTTCAGAGGAACAAAGTAGACCCGTGAAGACATTTAGTGCAGAGGTGATTTGTTGAAGTAGAGAGCCTGTGGGATGGAAAGTAAAGCCTTGGCTATGATAAGTTATTTGAACAGACTAATTAAACCAGTACTTTTAACAAACTGACATTAATCTCTCTCTGTCTGTGTGTGTGGGTGTGGGTGTATAATTAGCTCTGTCATGCATGCGTGTCACGTTCAAAGATGAGCGAGACACAAAGTGTGAGAAAAGGAAAGGCAACACAGCTGTGTGTGTGTGTGTGTTTTCCTGCGCATCTGCAGTCTCAAAGGTGGGCCAAATGCACATCATTCTTTGAAACTTACAGTATAACCACAAACTCGTTCATATCACCTCTGCTGCAGTAGTTGCTGTAAAGATCATAAAGCGTCAAGTTCTCACAAGCAGACTAATGGTGACAGTGAGTGATAGTGACGTGGAAGACTTACTGTAGGAGACAAGTAAGCGGGGGGTGAATAGTTGTGGTGAATGTTTAATGGCCTTAAACTCCGAGGGGTCTACTAAAAGCCTGGTCCACAATTCACAAAGCCTCGATTGTGAATCACCACTTAGGTTACATGACCAGAAATAACTTCTTATGACTTATAGAAGGACTCTAAGTACAAGCCTGATGCTGAATTTATTTGTGAATACACACAGAAGCACCAACACATTGGAGACAACAGAGATATAACCACACCCTAAACTGAGAAATATAAGCATTTGTCTGTGTGTATGTGTGTGACCATGTGTGTGTATCAAACCTAATCACCCTCAAACCTAAGACTGCTGTAACTGTAAAAGCCGTGAGAGATATTCCATACACACGCACGCAGACACACACAATCATAATGGACATCTGTCCATTCAATCTGATCTGAATAAAACCATCCAAGATCTTCTGCTTGACTTTTCATTTCTATCCTTTCAGCTGATGGGCAGTGATTAGTAGTCTTATAGTTTCTTATCTTGTGCAAAACGTACAGTTTGTCACTATTTCATTTTTTTTGGGAATCCTGATCATTCCCGTCCCGTGCAAACACCACCATAGTCCATGAGGAATGCAGTTTGTGACACGTACCACACAGACTGTTTGGCTGTTTTCAAACTGTACTCCGATTACACTGGTCAGTAAATGAGATGCAACTTTTCCAGTATTCACCACTTGAACTTGGTTTCACGAGGGACAAATTCATGAAAGCTGAAATAAATCAACAAAAGCCTTGTGAGAATGTTCTCCTCATTCAACAGACAGAAATGTGAGGGGACAAAAGGACACGTTACATATTGCTCCACACTCCAAGACGTGCTGCCATTCGCTCAGCAAGAGAAGCACATTCAGCACATTTTGGCATGTTAACCTTTGACCCACAAGATTGTTATATTGGAACATTTTCAAAATGTTTGACTTGCTATGGATAATAAAGGTGCAAATTATTCAGGGTTTACAATGTGTGCCGTGGCCCCTCTGGCTCTTGATCAACCATTAGATCAACAGATCACCTCATAGTTGGTTTAATATTTTAATCATATCCACAATGCAAACAAATCCCTCCAGAGTTTGTTTGTGACCAATCCAGTGATCGTTTCCTCCAAAGGATCTCAGTGCGGTTGGTTTGGTCCGCACCCAGGTGCAATTCTGTTCAGACTCCTCCAAACAAATGAGACCAGTGGTGAAAATATAGCGGAGTCTAATTCAACTAGACTAAACCACAAAGTTGTGAAAACAGTTTCAGTTGCAATCACTGTCTGGTTCACAATATAAAACTGTCCCATCACTCTGCCTGACAAAGTCTACCATAGAAGAAATTCAGTTGTTTACAGTGACCAAATAACTCAAATCAGTTGATCCTTTAATTGCTTCTCCACTCAGACTCAATCAAGGGAATTTTATGACTTGTATTAAAACACTGGGTTTGAGCAAATTTTAGATGAGTTTCAAAGCATCGATACTTTGTTCATTTCTTAAGGTGTGTAAAAGGTGTGAGACTCTATGTGGACATTTTTCATTAAAAATAAGTAAGGCTTGCTTTGCTCGAAGATACGTAGACATCTATTCACCCTGTGTATCATTTCAGACATACATATTTGTTGGATTCAAAAATAAGAAAGCAAATCTGATTGCACTTAAATCTACAATCATTGTGACACATTAAATTGAAAAAACATTCCTCGTTCTAGTTCAGCAATTTGCTAATTATCAATTGTAGCTTCTATGGGGCCAATATAAGGACTGTGTTCCAACAAGCTGTCACATTATGTAGTGTATGAAGCAATATGTAGGCCAGCTGGCCAGGATCCTAGTGTTTGACATTAAACAACTGTCATGCTTTTTAACCTTCTGTATATGGGCGTGGATGTCCATGTGTGTGCTCGTGCATGAGAGTATGTCTACCTGCGTGTATCTTCAGATGAAAAATACAAAGAGTGCAGAGCTTTTAGGATTGTAAAATAAACAGCGAGATAAGAGCAAGACTAAACAAGGAGAAATCAGAGAGAAAGAAGGAGGCTAATGGCTAAATTAAGATGGAGGTTAATTGTTTTCATGTCATACTATTCTTCGAAAAGCCTTTCGGTCAGAAAAAATAAAAGGACTATCTGCATAATTTACAATCACCTTCCTGATCACTGTAAACTACAAAGACACTTACTTTAGTTTACTCCTGTTTCTGTAATTAAGGGTCAGACCCCTAAAGTTTTATGGCTCCCGACATGACAAGAGCCACAACTCGTATTCATTAGAAAATCAGTCTCCTTCATAAGCAGCAGAAGAACAGCATGGATATGGTGCCTGTAAGGACATGTGGAAGCCTGCATTCCGTTAAGTGTTCACTTATTTCCTGTCTGTCATTTGCTGGAGGAAAATCTAAATTAGTACAATATTACACAGTGAGTATCCAATGTGTGCAATGAGTAAGCCCCGTGAGTAAGATCCAGCTGCAACTGCCACAGCTGTGTGGTCTCAAGCACCTCAAACAAACAAGGCAGCAAACATAAGCTCTCCAGATAAGCCCTATACTTTCCAAATGAAAACCACTTTTAGAATCGCATCTCCAGAATTGTCAGATCACATTTGCCTCTTGTGAGGAAAAAATGTGAGGGGAGTTTTATTGACCACCATCTAGCGGCCATGGTTGAAAGTGCTACTTCCATCCTCTCAGTTTTATATTCAGCCATGATGTCTATCTGTGTCGTGCAAAATGACGTCATTGTGATGCTGAGTGAAATCCACATTTATCCACAGGGCATGATTGACGTGGCTCTGACACTCCTGGTAGATTCATTGCAGTAGGGTGGGACAATTAACACATCTCTTTCAACTCTGTGAATTTTTGGTAAACTAGGCCAGTTTTCATCAATTTGAAACTTGACAAGTGATCTAATCAGCTAAAGTAAGAATAATAACCTTTAAAAAGCCCTGGTCCCAAATATGTTAGATATTCTGTATACCTATCTGCTCTATTCAGAGTAACAGCTGGCGCCTATCCCAGCATGCATTGCTCCAAAGAGCTTACCCACAAGCTGCTCCACCCCTCATCACTCACCAGCTTAACCCACCCTGCTACCCTGATTTATAGCGGTGCTGCACTCAATAGGAAATAAATATGCATAAAGCATCTTCTCAAAAAAACCCATTTGCTGTTATTTTATGAGTGTCAAGCTACAGTTTCTGATTGCACGAAAATACGAACACTGAAAGAAAGCTGTTATAGAGATTTCTTTTTCTTTGGACAGTTTAGGCTTATCTGCTGGAAGTGCTTGTATTTCAGACCCACAGGGCTGAAATGCAACTCAGTGCCATCCAATATTATTTATTTAGCAGTTGTTGGTTTAACCTTCTCGTGAGTTGTTCTTGGTGGTCAGCACTGTTGCCTCGCAGCAAGAAGGTCCTGGGTTTGTGTCCTAGGCTGATCCTGGACCTTTCTGTGGAGAGTTTGTATTTCCTCTCCATGTCTGCATGGGTTTCCATGGTTTCCTCCCACACCTCCGAAGACGAGTAGCTTATACGTGAATTGGAGTATCTAAAATCGACCATAGGTGTGAGTGGGATTGTGACTGCGTTGTCTGTCTCTATGTGTCAGCCCTGCGATAGACTGACGCCCTGTCCAGGCTGTACCCTGCCATTCGGCCAGTGACCGCTGGGATAAATTCTAGACACACCGTGACCCTGACATGGGTTCATCAACAATTCATTAATAATAGAAACCACGGTCCATTATTATGAATGTTATAGCCTGTCAACATGCCACAAACAGAAAAGCAAACCGCTCTGCTTTCTTTCAAAATCTGTTAATTTTTATTCTTTAAATATTTTCTTACTATTAAAAAGCACCACAGTATGTTTACTTATTGGTTTTAACCTATTCCCGTTTGTTTCCCCTTAAATTTCTGAGGGAGAACAGAGCTCACAGTTTTAAAACTGCAGCTTCTCTGGTTGTGCCAGGGATACTGTGAGCAGGATCAACAACAGCAGGATTGTTGTTTATTCGGCGGAACCAATAACTGTCAATCGGTGCTCTTCATCTGCTACAGTTTTGATAACAACAAATGTTACAGCATTTTTTGATGCGTCTATCGCAGACATGTGCACCGCTGTTCATGTGACATGTTCAACGTTAAAGCAACACAGGATGATGTATGTCCTGAACGACACTCATGAGTGTATTCAAAGGGAAAATACACACACGAGACTGCGGATGTGCAGAGTTTGACATCACTTTGTCTTTTTGGCAAGTCCCGCAGAGAAACGCTTGCTCAGCACTTGCTAACTAAACCCAGATGTTAACAGCTGGATGCTTTGCACTTTGAGTGACATCAAATCACAAAGCTGCCATCTTTACCCACCTGGTCCAACGCTACTACACTAATTCAATTAGAGCCTCCTTATCAATACAAGCGCCAGTACAGACACACACACACACACACACAACAAAGGTTACGCCGGTTGCCCGAGAGTATTTCCCCATTATATGTTCTAGTATGTATTCAGCCTAAAGGTGAAATTGAGTATAATTGTCCCCCATGAAGTTAGGGCATAGTGCCCAGTCCACCACATCTGTTTATTGGTATTACAAACATACCAAAGATTTATACTACATCATTCCAAGTTGATAAAATTATTAAGTGATGCATCTCACAGCTGCCTTGGCCCATTAAACAAATTGATGGACCTGAAAGGAAACTGAAATTACCGCTGACAGCTCAGTTATATATTAGTTAGTGATTGTCATCCCTCCCATAATCATATGGGAGGGATGACAAGTTTAGTATCATTGTCTGCTTTTATTGGTTCTATATTAAAAAACTATATATTGATCTAATTTCAAGGTGTTTTAAGAGTTTTAATGAAACATATCTGCGCAAATATTAGTGTTAAAAAATCCACGTCTCTCTAATTCAGTCTGAGCAAATGAGGAGTTGTGCTCTTCTGTGACATTTAAAGGTGAAGCCAACTTTCTCTTTCTTTGTTTATCAAGCAGCCATCTCCATAGCAATAATGGGAATTGTGTCCAAATCCATAGCTGATGTTGCAACATTTAATCCTCTGATTGAATTACCAGGGAGGAGCAGAGAGAGAGAGAAGGCGAAAGTTACTCAACTTTTTTTTTTTTTCATAAACATTTACTCTTTTGTGGTTGATTTAACAGAGGAGAGGAGGCTTTCGATGTCACTAAGAGGGGTGTGTCATCATCAGGACCTCTGAGGTTTAGCAAGTGCAGCTTGACTGTCACTGGTAATAGATCCTCATTTTATTACTACTCCGCCCCTATTGTCTCATTTTAAACTGAAAGAGTTTTCCAAGAACATTTTGATAAAGAGGTATACATGGACAGTAAATTACTGGGGTGTAGTACACCACCTGGGGCCCAACTCCAGGTACACAGCCTTGTACCTTGGTCAAGGACAATGGCAGAAGCAATAATTCAACACGCACATGCAAACATGGAACCTCCACACAGAAAGGAACAGCAAGGGAATCAGGACTGTGTCACAATAATACCCAAAAGAGAAAATGACAATAATAATGCGTATTTGTCATTTGAAGCAGTATTGAATGTGAAGACATAATTTTACTAAATTCTAGAGTCACAGATATTTAATGGGTTCCTGTCGGTGTCGTACCCCCCTCCACTGCCAATTGATGTCAAAATTTGCAGAACAATTTTGGAGTAATCCTGCAAACAAACAAAAAAAGATAAAAGGTAAGACAAAGCCTTCTTGGCAGAGGTGAAAAGGTTGTAAGACTTAACTTAACTCGCAAAAACAAGCTAATTATACCTGTCAAAAGGTGACTTAGAAGGCTGCAACAAGGCCTGATTCATGCTCGTGTTTGTTTTGTCAATACATTTAGATGCACTTCAAAATTTTAAAGGGATTAAGGCGATAAGTCAGCTTTTTCAAACATGATATACCTGCATTGAAACTGGCACAAATGATGTTGTGCTTACCTAGATTATGCAATTGTACCAATTTATTCTGGCATTTCCTCAAAAGCTAAATAGACAGAGAGCAGCAGTCTCCTGTGGATTCTTTTTACGTGTATTGATTAATTTTTGCATTTTTTCCCTTAATTGCAGTAAGGAGAAAGCATTGAGTGCATGTAAAGGTAATGATTGTTGAATGCTGAGTAACCATTAAAACCCTGAAATGCAGACCTGTTTCAGAGCCAAACACAGCTAGGCCAAGAATGCACAAGGCTTAAGGCTTCATCTTGTTAACTAGCCCTCTCATTATTTAAAGTGATTTTTTTTCTTTTATGATTAATCACATTGAGACTAACAAACACACACATGCACAAATACTCTCTTTTTCTTTCTGCTCTGCTTTCCAGTTTGAGCAGAGTTTATCCAACTAAACTTCATCCAACTAAGTTGGATGAGCTGTGGCTTAATCGTTCAATTGATAACATATTAAATCCGCAAAGCAACTTGAAGAGAAGCACTAATCCCTCTGATTTTAAGGGGGGTCGTGCAAATAAATCTTAAAATAGCAAATAATAAAACTACAAATTCCATGTGAAAACACATGTGCCTTCATTGGCGGGGTTACAGGCCACAACATCTTTTCAATCACATACATACACACTTTTCTCCCCACACCTCTTTACCTCCTGCTCTCTCTCACTCACTCTTGCCTCACACTTGTCCGCCTTTTCTCTCTGAGTGGGTTGTATACACAGTGTGGTTAGAGTCTTTTAAGTCCATTAAACTGTATGGAACCGCATGAGTCCTGGTACTGTGAAGAGCCCGGGCTCACTGGACCCTGTTGCATGTTATTTCAAAAATTAATCACCATTAGGAAACCCTGACAGAGCACTCAGAGTGGTTTAAATACACACTCTGAGGATTGGCCAAGAGGAGAGAGTGTTTACTCGTGTAACTGTATACGTGAGCTTGTTTCTATCTCAATATGTGAAGTGGTAATTAATGATTAAGACAGTGAACTGTTTCTATGGGTAATTTAAGGTTGTTCTTTTTTTATAAAATTAAGTTTTAAGAGGTAATAGAAAGGAAACAAATAGGGATGCCATGGATGCACATGTGTTCCTTATGTGGTCATAAAACACATACTGTGCTAACAAAAGATAAAAATGAAGAATCTGTGTGTTTAGTGGGTGCCTGCCTGCATATCATTTAAGACATTGTATCTATCATGTTTGTGTGTTTGCAGATGACACAGTGATAGATGCCTATAAACTGACCAAAAGCAATCTCTATCACTATTTTGCCAAACCGAAGCTGTAACTGTTAATGCAAATTTGATTGAAACACCAATTGACAAATTGTGTTTGCAATAAAAGGACCAGAAGAGACGTAGTTTTTGTCTTGATTCCATCTATTGAGTAAATGTCTGGCTGAGGGAAAAGTTAAGCCCTCCAGTGCTTAGCACCAGTGCCTTGTCAGTGCCATAATGGCTTGTAAAATGTGTGAATGTGAATAAGATGGCATGGAAATCGATGAGAATTTTTTATGAAGCCATCTGCGAAACAGAAATGGCAGATGACAGGACCTGAAAGAGTCGCCTTTGCTGTAATCGTGTCAGAAAGCTTCTGGAACAGGACTGTGAACTGAGTTGTACCCTCCCAGTAATTAAAAAAATTTAGTGGCACAGTGCTTTATACTAATATAGATGATTCAACAGTGAAGGAAAAAAAAATTAATGTCCCTTAAAGGAGACATTATGCCTTTTTTATATTCTTTCATTTTCCTCTCATTTCATCGCCTAATGATATCATAGGCGGTGTGTGTTAGAACACAAAGTTGCGAAACATGAGGCCCGCTCAAATTGACATGGTAAAGGCCATTTTATACTTACAGAAGTGAAACAAATATGTGAAGCCAGACAACAGCTGAGTCTTCTTACTTTCAATTCAGCCAACGTCCTCCCTTCCCACCTTCCTGTTTGTGCAATTTTCGGTGGTGCACATCCGCATGCACCTCAGCTGACGCAAGCAGCTGATAAAATTTATATTATGAAAGTACCCTAGCGGACACTCCCAGTTGAGGCCAATAGTATAAATAGGCCTTAAAATAAACCCAAATGTCCTGGCCTGTCCTCAAAGATTCATTTTTGATTTGATTTTGATTTTTGGTCCTATTCTCATGTAACATATTGACATGACATGTTGACGTTTAAGACATTTCAATTTACCTGCCCACATAACTGGTTAGGCAAACTCAAAAAATATGACGCTTGAACAAACATTTGACTGGAATCCATGTGTGGGTGTTCCCAGCTCAGGCCTGAGACAGCCAGCCAATCAGAAAAACACAGAGAGAGAAAGCTTTAAAGAGGCAGGATCTTTGATATCCTGTTTTTACTCAGTGTGCACGGTGTTGTGGCATAAAGGGAGAACAGAAGTGGATCAATGGATTTTTGCATGTTGATGCTTTGTAAAGGTTTCAAAATAGGACGCTGGAAGAAAATAGAACCCTTTTTGACCCTGTATAATATGTCCACTCTAAGTCTGGTTTGGAAGTTTTTCTACCTATTATGAAGTGTAATTGGGTGTACTATAAGTCGGAGGTGGCTTAGAGGAGGGTAGGCTTCAGTCCAGATCTGTTTAATGAAATTCTGGACTGCACACATTTCACACACACACGCACACACTCAACAGATACATAAACAGTGATGGAGAGAGAGAGAGAGAGAGAGAGAGAGAGAGACAAGGGTTTCATACATTGTGGCAAGTAAGTGTGTGTTTATATGGTGCTAATGCACCCATTTACCTCATTATTAAAAATAATTCCCACTGACATTATCTCTTGTATGTTTCAATGTAGTAAATGCACAGAGCCACGATGGCATGTAAATTCTTTGTATAGTGCTTTTATTGTTTCGTCGTGTATGAATATTATTTTACACTGACACAATGGCACCTTTGTCTATTGTCCCAAGCATTTAAAATTACCTTTAGAACATTATTAAGGGTTCAAAGTGATACTGTGTCTTGCACACATTTTGCTATGTGAGTGAGATGGATACATGGATGAAATCAACAGGAATATACGTTGTTTACTGAGACCAACCAACACCTAAGGCCAAAACTCAACACTGTAGAATGCTTACATACAGACTCAAGATGGAAAATAAGTTTGTTTTTACCTGGCCACATTAATAACAGGCAAAAAAACATCCAATGCATTCGATCAATGTGCAGATGAATCACAGTGTGACCTTCAGGTTCTCGCTTAAAGAACCAAAATGGATGAGAACAAGGTACAGTCTATCTTTTGGACAGGGAAGGCAGATGATTTGAGGGAGCAGTTATTGGAAGCCATCTATGTCAAACTGGAAAACATCACTCATCACCCACCTACAACACTCATTATGATTAAATATACAAAACTGTAATTAGGCTAAACACATGGGTGGATTTATTAGAATTCCCCATTCCGTGAGTATACAAGAAGTGTTGTGAAACATTATGACACAAGTTCTCTGAATGACCAAATTGATTTACGCATACCTTCTAGATCTGTTACTAATAGGAAGCACACTTTCATTATGTGCTGTTTGATTGATTAATGTTGTTGATCTCTACGATCTGAATGTGTTTTTCTGGGAACAAGAGGGATCACACACGCACATAAATACACACACACAGAGGTGCACAAATAAATACACTAACAGGAAAGACCTGACCTAAGACTTCCCCACAAAGGAAATGAGCCACGCAAAAGGGTGGAAATCAGTGTCATTTTACCACAACATATGCACTAGAGCGAGAGTGACATTCAAGATTATTGAACTTATTGGCAAACTCACATAAAGTTCAGGTACATGTGGCATCATTTGTGAATTCAAAAGTGATGATGGTAATGTTCTGTGATATGCTGAAGGTCAGAAAGAGGGGATACACATAAAAGCAATACAAATCAAGAACATACCCCTGACATTTGTGTCATTAGGAGACCAAGATATCTCTTTATCTCACCAGCAGGTTGGAATGTAGGATGAGAATATAGCACAGCTAAGTGGAGTGTT
>OMNV01029419.1:0-29966 GCA_900303265.1 Brotula barbata
GGGGAGGGGGGGGGGGGCAAAACAGAAAAACAGAGAGCAACTGAAACAATAACAGTAACAAAGATGAATCTGGATATGAGTCCAACTGGAAGCCGTCTTAAACTCCATGTGGACCTGATGGGTGACAAAGCACAAACACTCCGGGGACGAAGACAAGTTAGTAATATGCAGTAATGGGACATGACTAAGTATAGATGGAGAAGGAGGAAGCACAGTGCATCCTGGGAAGTCCCCCAGCAGTCTAGGCCTATAGCAGCATAACTAGGGGCTGGTCCAGGGTGAGCCTGATCCAGTCCTAACTATAAGCTTTATCATAAAGGAAAGTCTTAAGCCTAATCTTAAACGTAGAGAGGGTAGACACAAAGCTTCCTTTCCAGGCTGACGTCATTCTCTTCACAGGCACAGCTGCAGTCCACAACTCCCACGTTCATGTCAGATAAAGAGAAAAATTATCTTTTAAGTACAAGATATTGTCCCTGATAGTTTTTTTTTCCCTTTTACTCCTATTACTGCTCATACACAAAATGAAGGATACATGAAGTCCAACTAAAATATTCATATTCAGATATAATAGATTTTTATTTCTGTTTCATTTCATGATTAAGACGTGTAGCCCAATACAAGCCATCTCTCTCCTCTGTCAGGATCATATCTGATTCCAACAACTCTAACGTTGAAGCCAAATGGCCATACGCTCTGTGCACAATGTTCACATTTATTTTATATATTTTTTTTTTTTTTTGAGACAATATTCCATGAAATACAGTTTATCCATTGGGAATCAGTGCTCCATTAACGATGGCTTTTAAATGTTGCTGTGAACACATTTCACACAGCATCAACCTATACAGATGGGACACTTCAATTTTTGTGGCTCACCCCTGATGTTGTGGAACTGGAAACTCAGAGCATACAGTGACGTGGTTTGTCAACCCATACTTCAGGTTAAGGTTCGGTCTTTGATAAAGCTGCTTTCTGGAATACCCCTCAGGTATCAGGTGTTTAGAGTAAAGTCAGGATGAGGCACAGATGAATCCTAGAACAGATGTTGACGGGGAGAACAAATATTGTGGCTTCTTCCAAATAGTGTGCTTGTAAGTGTGCCACAAATTCACCTAATTTCTATTGTTGGTTTTTGGAAAGAGTGTTGTGACTAAGAAAGACAAAATATCTGGTTTGTCCTCCCCTGACTTCGAAGATGTTTGGTTTCTGACAGTGATAGGTTATCCAGATGTGGTTTTTACATTGTATGAGGTCCGGTTTGCATTCAGAGTCTTCAGGACGGAATAAAAGTAGGAAAAGTGAACTGAATCATGTTTAAAAGGGAGAAAAGGTATTTTTAAGATGTATGATAAACTGATGTGTGTTCAATGCACTCCATGTTCCGAGGAGACTGTCTGTCTGTCTGTCTGTCTGTCTGTCTGTCTGTCTGTCTGTCTGTCTGTCTGTCTGTCTGTATGTTTGTATGTATGCATCTCTCTCTATCTCTCTCTTTCATTTTATCTGTCTGTGTGCATCTGTCTTCCTCATGTTGTGCAGAGCATCCAGACCTCACATATCCCCAGAGAAAAGCTAAACATGGCTGTTCGATTAGAAAAGGAGGTAATCTCAGCAGGTGTGTGTGTGTGTGTACAAGGGCTAATCTCCAATTTATCCAGCTAGTCAGAGTCAGGTTAGCTGTGTTTGGGATACAAACAGACAATCAGCATCAACTAAGCCCAGCTGCAGGGCCACAGAACTCACAGTGTGTGTTCCTCCATCGCATTCAGCATCCTGGGGAGCTCAAAAAGTCTGCTCCATTGTTGAGCCAATGCTTCTGAAGAAAAACATGGAGATAATGTAAATAAATAAACATTCAAGCTCTGCATTTGTTTGGGTACAAAAATGGAGGGTGAATTCATCATCACAAACAAGTTTAATAATGCAAAATATAGATACGAAAAAGTTGTATTGTATGATGTGATTAATAGATGATATGATGAATTCTTCATTTTACAGTACACTGGTATTCCAGTAGTTGATGTATCCTTTTCATGTTTGCAGCCACGTGAATATGCTGCAAAGCAGAACCTTTAGCTAACGGGTTAAATAAAAGTTTCAACTTTCTCAGAGTTAGAGGACAAACATTCTCCTGGGATTTTACACATTTTCTTGTAAATCCTGTACAGTATATGCACTATTGGAACAGCTGCCAAGATCTAAGGACGATCTCCAGTCTGCTGGCCTGCGGTAGACAAATGCATGGAGTGTTTTTTTTAAGTTTTTTTTATTGAACAGTAAAGTAATAGATCAGAACTTAGGTTAATAAGGCTCATCCAGGACCAGTGATTATATCAGGACTTCTAATCAAAAGGAGAACGAACAGAATGCTGACATTTGCAGTATTGTCGGACAATGAGATTATTCCCAAAACTTGTTATGTGTGTAATGTAATTCAAAATGCTCCTTTACACTTCAATTCGAGAAGAAGCGTACAATACCTGCACCTAATGTCCCCAGCGTTGTGTGTTTAATGAGAACATGCGGAGTATTCTCTCAGTTTGCAGTTCAATGTGAGCCTTGCAGCGGTGGAGCAGAGATAAGGCTTGAAAAATGGCCGTGTGTGAGATTCGGCGATGAGAAAAGACAAATGCCAACTCAGGCTTCTGTCTTTGTTTGAGTGTCTGATTGTTCAGTGAGACCCTTTTTCTAAGAGTCTGCCATGGCTGCTCTGAATGGATGCCAATTATCACGCCCAACAATGTTTCTCAACAATACTTTAACGATGTGCCGTTTGTTGAAAAGCCACTATGCTCTCAGGAGTTAATTGGTTTTTAAAACGCAATATAAAATCCCATCGCAATAATCAGTTCTCATAGACTCTTTTCTCTGTGCCATCAAACAAAGCCGCTAATTGTTTTAAGACTGACTGTGAGTGTTTGATGTGAAATTACCTCGAGTCTGTGTCATAATATGCACAGCTTGGCGTTTGGCAGGAGGAAAGGAAGACGGATTTCTGCATTTGTCTCTTTTTCATTTAGTTCGTTGTTTGCACAGAGAAAGTTGGAGGGTTGTTATGGAAATCATTCAGATGAGGAACATTGTGTTTCTGGAGAGAGTTAGCTCATGATAATTCCTAAGTTATTATGCAGCATTACAAAACTACTGCAGAGTTGCTGTTTCAGTTTGCTGTTACAATCCCATCTTGCGCAAATTTAGATTTTATCATTGCTCGATGATTTTTACTCTCTTAAGATGATCAAACACATCAAATGAGATTACAAAAGCTGTATAATGATATAATTAATAACATCCACTGGAGTGCTGCGAGCTGAGTTTCTTGTGTACGGGTGACTGCTGCTGTAAATACCAACATACTGTAGGTATTGCGATGTCGAGTGATGAAACTGATCTTGGTCCTGTTGCGAATGAGTCACAAACAGGGAGTACATTTGGCCTCACTGTGACTCTCTGTCAGAGAGTTAAAAGGTGACCGAAGCCCCACAGGTCAAACTGTGTCTGCATCTGACAAACTGATTAACTTTCCAAATCTGCCAAGTGTTTGGCTGTGGGCTTTGAGGTGTGAAAGTGGTGAGTTTTAATTTCTCTCTCGGCTTTTTTTTATATTCCATTTCTGCATCTGCACTCTCAGGAGAGAAATGAGGCCAAGAATGTAATAAAAAAAACATCATTCCTGTTCATGTCCTTAATCACCTGACATTGACAAAACTCGAATGTTTTATGTTTTTGATCGAATTGCTTTGATCTGAATCACATTTTTTAATAATGTCTTGGTTTTATAACTTGAATATCAACAAAAAATTCCTAAAATAGATTATTGTCCCATACATAACATTATACGGGAGAGGCATATGGGACCAACCACTCTTCAATGAATTTAATGTTTTGATTATAATTTTATCTGCTGCAGATCAATGAAATGACATACCTTCATACCTACTTTTATATAATTCCTCTCCATTTATTATTGGCATTTCTGACCTGGTATGTAACCTTTTCTGTAAACTGCTGATAATGCATTGAAGCTCTGTTATCCCAAGCCACTGACCGCTGTAATAGGCTTTGTTCTGCCATACATTCCCAGTCTGGTGTTAATGCTCATTTACACTTTAGGGTGAAGGAGTCTGCCTCAGTGATTGTGTCTGCTGACATGCGACATACAGGGGGTTAAGGGGATACAATAGCGCCATCATGTAAGTTAGTCACAAAGACTGGTGGGCAAATATAAAGGAGAAGTGGGCTTAGGCATTAATGCTCAGCACGTACTTCATATCTCCGAGCCTGATCCTTTTTTTGTCCTCTGTCCTTCAACAACAACAGTGCAATTACATTTCTGATAATAATAGAAGCTGTGGCACAAGGCAAAATTCTAGGGAAAGAAAGGGAAAGGTAGGGAAAGGTGGCTTTGTTTCAGCAATGTAGTTAATGGCTTACAATCATCGATCAAATATTGCATAAAATATTCCAAACATATTTTCACTTGCTTTGCTCTTAATTTGTATATATATATATATATATACAAATATATATATAGTATATATATATATATATACTGTATATATGATTACATTCATTATTTTAGAGGCTGATCTAAATGACCTTGAACACATCAACCACATCAATTCGAAAGCGATATTGACAATATTGGCCATGTTGTGTTTACTACAAATAAAATAATAGAATATCACACTGAACATGAAGTGCATTGTTTTTTCCTTTTGAAAAACACAAGCTATATCCATCGCAGCCAGTGGTCGTTGAAATCAATTCATCAGATATGAGCAGAATTACTGCTGGATCAGACCAAATTTAGCTTGATGAAAAGGAGTCTTGTGCCGTCACCACAGGAGCACTGATGTCTACAGGAGGAGGGGAAGATACAATAGAAAATGCATAATGCTCAGAACAGTGGGATCCCTGCTCCATCTCCACCTGGGACTCAGTGTGGAGGATCCCCTCTGACCACAGCCCAATTAAGTCCTGCACACGCGCGCACACACACACACACACGCACACACACGTACGCACACGTAGGCACACGGTGCACACACACACATCTCCACGTGGAGTGACCTGCTTCCATCATGAATATGGATGAGGAAGAAGAATGCAAATAAACGTGAGTCAGATACAGACAGACAGACAGACAGACTGTGAGGCAGGCAGTGAGACAGACAGACAGACAGACAGACAGACAGGAGCAAAACAAAGAGGTGTTAGGAAACGAGAACAAAGGACCAGCGAGAATGCCTTCACTTCCTTGCACTATCACGACCAAACCCAGAATGCTCGTATGGATATCTGCCACGATAAATTACTATTAATGTAATATGTGCCACTGAGGTGGTAATAGAGTGTATTGTGTATTTTGTCTGCATATTTACGTGAGCTCATAACGAAACAATAAGAAACCATCAGAGCGAACAGACCCCGAGTGCCTCTGACTGTCCTGTCATTTATTGACAGAGAGAGGCTGAAGAGAAATGTGACAGTGAATGTTTTCTAAATATCTGCAGCTCTCACGGACCGGATCAGCTAGTCAGTCAGAGGCGTAGACCCCATTAATATTAGATGAAGCGGGGGGAGGGGGGGAGGCCGCCCAGAGGACACACAGCCTGCAAAAACACTGAAAATAGCTCTGATCGCACAGAGACCATTATAGGCAACATGTTTGACTGTTTAAAATGGGCTTTTGTAGGTGGGATGCATTACGGCTATGGTTATTTGAAACACAAAAATGCCCTATATTAAAATTCTGCAATATAATTTATTTAGGTGTAAAAATTCCACAGAGGAAAGCGTGTGTGGTGATGCAACAGATTCTCTACAATGCTCGAATAGAATAAGCAATAAAACGGATGGCTTCATAGAGAGTGACATTTAATGCAGGAGAAGTGCCAAGCCAGACGTGGTGTACAGGGGTCTGCTTGTAAATAATTAATCTTTGCTCTTCATGTCTTCTTGTCAGTACAGACGAGGGGCTTGTATCCTGGCAACGCGCCATGGTTCCCACATGCTGCAGGGAGAGAGAGGCCCTCAGGGGGGAGACAATCTTCAACCTGCCTGCAGGAACAACAGCACACAATCATGCATACAGACATGCATACACACAGCAGTCTGCTCCACACAAGCATGCGTGTGCTACCAGCAGCGAAGCCAGCTACATGCTTGTGCATACACGTATTGTAATCTGTGCACATGCAAGTGCGGAGACTGTACACACGCAGGAATTTCTTATTATACAAAGTTTTACACATGCGCACCCACATCTCATATGTGTAGACACAAAAACATATGCATGGATTCATGCATTATACATATACACAGTAACTGTTGGCTACACAAGAGAAGTACACATGTGCATGCACACACGTGCATAGGCTGTATGCACCCCGGCCACACACATGGCCACACACATGCACACTTTGCTTTTAGATTGCAAAGCTCTGATTGGTGCCTCTAATGTCCGGCATGTGACAGCATCACTGCTGGTGATGTTCCGCATCATCTAAATGATCCATTTTCAGCCATTTTGAATTGTGTTCAGCGGCGTGGCTCAGGGGGTAATCGCATAGTGATCAAAGGGTTGCCCGTTCAATCCCCCGCTCCTCCATGTTGAAGGTCCTAGAGCAAGACCCTTACCTCAAATTGCTCCAGACAAGCAAGTGAGCCTTGCACGGTTACCTTGGCTGTCGGTGTGTGAATGTGTGTATCAATGGGTGAATGAATGGGTGAATGAAAAGCAAACATTAAAACATAAAACATAAAAGCGCTATAGTAATGCAGTCCATTTAACTTGGTGGTCCAACAGCATTATTTGGTGCTGTATGCAGAGGCACCGAAAAAATTAAAATCTGAAAATTTCATGCGATTACCTCCACCCTATTAGAGCTGATGTAATAGTTAGATTATCATGTTTTTAATCTGATTATATTTTTAAATATCTTGAACCATCTCTAACCTCAAGCTTTCAATCTTTTTCTTTTCTTCACATACAATAGCTCAATGTTGAGTGTGCTCATCATTTCATTGTGGTTTCTGAATGCTTAGTTTGAATATAGTACCAATATACTGTATAAATATAATTCAATATAACACTGTGGAGTCAGTATCCATCCAGTATACTTGGTTATCTGGTGCTGTGTTAAGGGGTGAGCCTATCCCAGTGTTCACTGAGCGAGACCTGATGAGGTCATTGGTCTATCACAGGGCTCACACAGACACACACACACGCACATGCACATAGACAAACTCATTCCCACTTACATTTACACCCACAGGCAATTTAGAGTTTCCAGTTCATCTAACCTGTATGAGTTTGGATTGTGGGAATTAATTCAGAGCACCCCTGTGTACTGTGAAAAGCAGTGCACAATCAGTGGTAATTAACCAAGCACTATAACTACCATCACGCATTGCAAAGACCGAATATATGTAAACATGCTTTCTGTAGGTGAAGAATGACCTGAGTTGTGTCCACATTTTGGCATTACCAACTGACAGTGTGTTCCCCTCTACCCAGAATTCCCTACTCAGTGATCACTGACTAATGAGGAGTGGGGTGTTCAATCATGTAAATGCTCCATCAATCATCACAACAAGCACAAGCCCTCTGATCCTTCATTTCCTCACCTATAGCACAGTGTGCATGTGTACAAACTGACTGTCAGAGCTAAATGGAATGCAGCCATTATTATACAAATAGTTACATCTGTGTTTTCTCTCTGTCCTATATCTATATTATTCCCTTCAAAGAACTTCGACTGTGACTCAAACGCACACATGGCAACTATGACCTTGTTGTGGAAGCTGCTAGCTGATCATTTTAAATATGTGTTTAATTAAACAACGTTTCATCTATCTGAACCGTTCCAAATGATATATTTTGCATGGTCACAGAAACAGCATTTGAAAAAATCTGAGAAACTAATGTGTCGGATAGAGGCACAGAATGTAAATGGTAAGAGATTTCTACTTGCTTCACCTGAACAAGGTGTTGTTTTTGCTGTGGTGCATATCGTGCAAACAGGATTCTGGTCTCTGGTATAGTCAAACACAGCTAATTATTGGTGATTATTTTTGCTTTCAAAGTGAATAATCACCACCCAGGGCAGAGATTTGTACATTAATGCCATAATGAGCCTGGAAATTGGGCACATTAGCACATATCTGCTAAAAGCATGTGATATCCATTTTTCATCCCATTGCCAGAAGAGCATTATGCCGGTGTGGAGTACTATTAGTTCAGCGATGTGCTTAAAAAGGAGAGAAAAAAATAGAACGAATGATTATGATTCTGATATCTAATATCAGAATGATTTTCTGACAAGTCATGCAAAATTTCTAGTATTCCTTTCAGTGCCTTAGTCTGCAATGGCACTGTGTTGCGCTCGTACACACGCATACACAGACACACATACGGACAGAGACCACCTGGGCAAAAATGTTAAAACATCCCTTGAAACCTTGTTTGTGCAGATTGATTGTGGCAATGTCTTTGGCTAATGGAATTACACGTATGTGTTGGCCCCTCTCTCTCTCCTCTCTCTCTCTCTCTCTCTCTCTCTCTCGTTGCTGAAGTGTGTGTGCCTTCAGGCTGGTGTGGAGCTGACGAAGGCCTTCTCTCTCTGGTGGGTCAGGCTAATTATTATTCTAATGGCCTCTCAGATGCAAATAGCTCTAATGGCAAAGCTAGATATTAGCAGTGGTGGTGGGGGGTGAGAGAGGAGAGAGCAGAGATGCATTGTTAGATTTGCATTTTTTTGAAAGAAATAAGTGTTTTTTCGAGCAAAGGGGCCATTTTAATTTTTGTGTGTGTCTGTGTGCTACCGTGTGATTCCTTAGGGTCTCTTTATACAGTATTTACATTCACACAAGTTTATAGTTTCAATATTTTTTCAAATGCAGCATTAGACTATATGTCATAGGAAATATGCATTTTAATGTAAATCTTATCCCATTATTGATTATTAATGTGCTTTCTGCAACTGACAAAAAGACATTACTCCTACTAATACTACTACTACTACTAATAATAATAATTTTCCATTCCCCCTTCCACGTTTTCAAATGCATCTTTTGGGGTTGTTTATTTGATTTGATTATACCAAAAGTTCTGAAACAGTAAAATTGCATTTAATATGTATTTTTGTAATTTGTCAAGTAATACTCCAATCTAATCATTTTTTAATCTGGTGCGGATTATATCGTATATATTATCAATAAAAGTTCTCATCAGAATTCTGATGAAATTTCAATTTTATTATGATAAATCGAGCAAATATAATATACTCATACTACTATGTTTTTCTTTTGCTTTAGGGAAATTCATAATTGGAACAACAAATCTAGACTTGTGCAGCCTCTAATGAATGCCCCACTAATTACTCATTCTTTCTGATTCTGTAACACCTGCTGAATCTATAACAGACTTTATTGTCAGACATTGTGCTGTGCACATGTGCCGACATTCACCAGCAGTGCTGTAATTGTCTGGTAGGTGGAGGACATTGCAGGTAAATGACCTTGCCAGGCTATTAAGGCAGAGAGAGAGAGAGACGATGTCACCTCAGCACAATGGTCCATGGCTGCTCACAGACAAATAGATGGAGATTGTGCGGTGCATTGTTTCCATGCCCTCTAATTCCCTCATCTTCCCTGAGGTTTGTGAACTACACTGTGCGTGTGATAGAGTGGTTATCTAAGGCCTTCTGGGCATCCGTAACACAGTTAGGCTCACAAAGTGTTGTGCTACAAAATGAGATCAGACCTGAGGAATGTGAGGTTTGGGTCATTAACATAATAAGAGGACGTGGAGGATGGAAGAAGAGCTGCATGAACTAAAATCCACAAAGTGTGGACAAAGGGAACTATTCCAATACAAAGACTGTGTGTGATGTTTTTACTTGTTTTTATTTCAAGGTTGAAGTGAGTTTTTGAAAACTACTTTATGGAGGTTCGAGTGCTTCTTTGATTGTGGCATCAGGGGTTTTTGGGACAAGAATGTTTAGCTGGTGTCACGTGTCAATAGAGAAAAACAAAAAAATAAAGACTTCATTCTGCTTGGAAAGCAGCCGCAGTGTAAGGCTTTAAAGGGTTCAGATTTTTAAAGGGCAAAATAAAACGAGGACCTATTTAAATACTCTTGGAATGTGTTTGTGCTTTCCCACATCAATGTCCATGCTTTTTCCTCCGTCTTTCACAGACACATGCCTCATTTAAAAAACATAATTTTCATAAATTATTATTATCATAAAGGTGATATGTAGAAATATTTTTAAACATTAATAGAGGAATGTTTTATCAATGGTTAAACATATCTGCCTCTGAATGGAAGGCTGATTAATTTTGTTGAAATATAATTTGTTTGTTGTATGCATGAGTTTAAATGAACCTATGCGAGAATGTACACTCCATGTTGTGTCTTTGCAGTGGTGCACATATTCATATAAAAAGGAGAGTTAAATTCCCAGTAAATTCCCAGTAACCATGGTGAGAGGGAGGATGGGAAGCAGCATTCCATTAGGAAGTGGTATGGGAAGCACAGGCCACAGAGAGACGATTGTTTATTCAAGTTTACACCAACACAGTCTAAGGGTGAGCCTCTGAAAAGGAGAAAGAGGATGGATGGAAGAGAGTGAGGCGGAGAGATGTAAGGGAGGGTGCAGAAAGAAAGAGAGAGAAAAAAGGAAAGTTTCAAGAGTTTCTTAGTGAACACGATGAGCAACTTATTGTGTCAGAACTCAAGTCCCGGTCCCAAGTGTGACAGCTGTGTGCCCTGAAGTGGCGTTTCCCAGAGAGCCAGCCAAACATTCCTCCCAGCTTTGTGACTTACAATGGGCACAATAACTTTAGCAACAGACCGACACTCAGCCAGCGAGAGGAAGAGGAGAACTGGTGGCTTGTTTTTGGAGAGTGCGAATTGTCTGAGTGGCTAGAGTGTGCTCGGCTTTTTCTCCATCTCCTCCGCTGTCTTTCTCTACTTTCCCTTTTGCTTTGACTCCCGTAAAGAAACATTATATGGTTTGAAATACAACACTTTCCACTTTGTCATGTGCTTGGCAGCACTGCCCACGCATTGTGCCAGAGCTTAATTTCCAAACACTCTGTTCTTAAGTGCAGCTCAAATCATCTGTGAGAGGATGTTAAGGCTTGCACAGAGAGTTGAAAGAATGCAACTAAATGAGCGCTGACAAAGAGCACCGCTGCAACAACAGAACCTGTCTTATAGCAAAAGACTTCAAACCCTTTCACAGCTTTATAGCTTTGACTGGGTTTTAGCCAATGCAGTCACACACATCCTCTTCCTGCGCAAGCACACTGACTTCAGATCACATATCAAGCCAAACCATATTTTCTCATATTCTGACTGGCTTTGAAATGTCACATCCACTCTATCAGCACGTTATTCTGACATGCACACGAGCACCGAAGCCCGCCGCTGTCTCATTAATGTGTAAAAGCCTGTTTTCTTATGTCTTATCGCCACTCCTCTAAATCTCTGTATTCATTTGACCTCCTCCGGTGACCCCTGCTGCAGCTATCACACTGCATGCACGTCTCTGTTCTCATATTTAGGCCCGGGCTCATAAACACAATTTGGCCTTTTGTGCAGAATCCAGTCTTTATACCTGCAGTGTGTTAATTTGTCTCTTGGTAACAGGGCTTTTAGAAAGCACTAGGCAGAGCGCGAGGCAATTTATTAGTCTAATTTAAAATGTCTGTCAGCAAAACGCTATGGGAGGCGGTAACTGGCTTCATGATGACAGCACTGTAAATGGAGAATGTCATGTTATAAAGCAGATACATACAGACACTGTTTACTATGCTGGGTTTAAGATCCTGACCTGTGGGAGAAGGCTCGGATATACAAATTCATACAGATATAAAAACGCATGCACACACACACACACACACACACCCTGCTCTGGTGGATTGATCACTGCAGACTCATTTGTTATCTGGGGAATACTGAGATGACCTGAAGTAGACGTGGCCTCATTCAGATTATTGCTATTCCTTGTGTGTGTGTGTGTGTGTGTGTGTGTGTATGCGCGCACAGTGAAAGCACTGCGTCCCTCTGCAGTGACTCAGTTCTTGGCTGAGTGCCGTGCTGTCAAAAAGTGACTCCACAACACTGTGATATCACCTTTCTCTGGACACCGAGTACATTTATTTTTCTCAGGCTGGCAGGTGGAGAGACCTGATTCTGCTTGAAATAACTGTGTCAGGATATTTTCTAACTTTCAATAGGGAGTGGCTTAGATCTAGTTCGTTAGAAAAGAACATTGTGGAGAGATCAGAAAGTGAGACACAAAGAGGGTATGAAAAGGAAGAACAGTCGTCAGCTAGCAGAGAATGTTCCCATAATGTCTGATAATGTCCCTTGATGATTATAAACTGTTAAAGGGGATTATACGTGGTTTGCAGTAAACATTCCTCTATTTGTCCCTTCGGAAGTTCTGCCACTAACAGAGGTAAAACTTCCTGTAGTGGACACATGAGGATATTTAGAGGATGATGGGCACCTCTGTTCATATATTCTCTATGCCCACCTATCCAGAGAAGACATGGGGACATAAACGCCACATATAAAGGCCCCGGTCCAGACCATTGTGATGAGAAGCAAAATGTTTTACTAAGTTGTGTGAAAGATGTTTATAGAACTGCAAATTGCTTGTTGGGTTCATATCCGCAACATCATCCAGCATACGATCTTACAGACGATTTTCACACTAATTTTCAAGGATGCATCAATGCCGATGGGGTTGTCCTGCATAGGCATCTGTGCCGGTCGGCCAGCCAGGAGTGTGTACATGACAGTGTGTACGTATGTAGCGATGTCTGTGCGCGCCTCTCCCATTCAGCTGGTGGGTGGTAGGGCTGTGCAGGACCAGCTGGCCAGCTGTATAGGGCAGTGCAAATGTCCTTTGACCCCTGGCCAGCGGGGGATCCAGGCCGACGGTGGCACGACCATAAATCCACGGACACAGAGCATGTGGAGGCATTCAGGAGGCAGACACATCACCTGCTGCCTGCCTGCACGCTGCCTCCCTGACTGCCCTCCTCCACCGCAGTGCCTTTGCTCTCTGTCAAGTGCAAATTGTTCCCATGGAAATAAAGAGTCAGAGAGAAACATGGTGCTCTTATTAAACAAGTTTTAAACAATAGATTTGAGATTTGCCCGAGTCAGGCAGCCTTCACACGCCCATTTCACAGCAAGACAGGATTTTCTACACACTCGTCTATGCACACATTCCAGTGAAATGTTGCACATGGCGGGAGCTAACCGTTTTGTCATTGTATGCCTGAAAAATTACCATATTTTGTCCCCCACAGTGAAACCCCAATGACAAAGGAACGAGCTAATGAATGAATGGCATTGAATCCATAGGAAAAGTCTAAAAATCAAAGGAAGAATGTTGAAACAAATGACGCCCCCCACTAACGTGCACTTCTATTTGTCAATGTGTCACAGGAATGAACTGAGACACTGCTGTTTGGATTGAGATAAAATTTGGGATAATGATGCATCTCACCACAGCATTCCAGCAGGGTTAATAAAATTCAGACTAGTTATTTCTGTCATTGTATCACGCTTTACTCAGACTTTACTGAGTGGAGTTTATATTAATGGAAAAAGGAATTTTTATTAAAGTAAACCTGACATACAGTATATACCGCATATATATGTATGTGTGTGTCAAGCTCATTATTCAACATACACTCTTCTCTTACTATATTACATCATAAAAATTTGGATCGCATATGTATGTACACGCAGTATATATATGGATAAGACAATTTCACAATTTAGAGTCTATTTTCACTCAGTGTGCACATCAGTAATGCAGACTTGTACTGATGTATCATTCATAATTCTGTGGCCTATTCCACAGATGGTGCTACAGCTTTCAGTGACATTGTGCGCGTGGCAAATTAGCCTCAAGGGGAATAACATATCAAATAAACGTATAAACTTTTTATGTTTAACTGAAAAATTCATATGTCAGTAAAGACTAATCAAACAACTTTGTGGTGGAAATAACATATTATCTGTTGATTGCCAAATTACCAGCTGGAAACCAACTTACGCTATAAGATTCAGAGAAAAACAAAACATTTAAAGCCCAAATGTCAGCTGGCCTGCTCATTACATGACATTTCAGAGAGCATCCCCGAAATGACATATCTAATTCTGGTATTTAGAGGAGTAAACAAACACAACACTGTGTAATTACAGACTTAATTAACTCAAGTGCTTGACTTGAAGATGAGGATGGAGAAGCTAGAAGCAGAGAGGTCCTCTGCCCCATTGATTCCAATCAGTTCAAGGGGAGCGCTCGGAGAGATTGTGTGTGGAAGTGAGAAAGTGACAGGGCAAAGAGAGAGAGAGCGACACCAAGGCAGAGCGAGAACTGAATGAAATGCTCTCGGTCGGATGTCCTGAATAAAATTTCAGCATCCTGATATGTGAAATATATTTAGTTATTTATTTATTCATGCAATCTTATCTGGGTTTCACCTTTGTTTGAGCACAAACAATGCAAAAAATGCAGAAAAGTAACTTTTTGAGGGTTTTTGCCTGCTCAATCAAGACACATTGAACAGTCCTGTCTGTGAATGTTCCAGATTTATTACTCAGGTTCTCCTGAAAGCAAAGATTACATAATATGCAATACTGATTGCATATACGGTGGAATGAGCTACATTCAGAGTGTAAAAGCAGTGACTGGTTTTAAAGCTACTTCAGATTTTTCTATTCTCTCATCAAGTGTGCAGGTGGATTAACATTGGAGACAAATGAGAAACTTTTGTGTTTCTGTACAGATGCAAAAGAGTATGCTGGCCTTGCATAACATGATAAAAAAAATAAGAACAGTTCACAATTTTCAGTCTGATTGAGACAGTCCAACATTGAAAGTGGCTGTGTTACAAGGTTCTCATTCCGGAATCAAACTGTCTGGATTTCCGGTTGTGTCTTTCAACCACACAGAGCACTATCCCACAATTTGTGTATGCAAAAAGAGAGTCGTTGTGTTTGTCTTTTTGGTCGATGTTAATGCTGTGTTATGGTGAATAAGGTACCATTTCAGACATCTTTAGGGAGTGTGCAGTGGCTGCATCATCGTTAGGTGGTTGTAATCCCACGAGAGGAGCAATTACATTGCGGCACATGGAGCTTGAAGGAATATATAGGAAAAAGAATTGATGAAAAATCTTAACACCACATATTTTCCAACCAAACACCCAATTCAATGAACACATCATCATTGGTTGTACCGCTTTTAATGAAATGTGAAATCAAAGAACCATATAGAAAAGATAAAATGAAACAAAGCAAACTGGACGTGAAAACAACCTCTGCTTAATTACAGAAAGACAGAACCGAGCTTTCTCTTATTGACAAACAGGCCCTTGGAAACCACATGTACACACACACACACAATGCACGACCACACAGGTGGAGAAATGCACGACAGTACCTAAGTCAACAGAGGGAGGACAGGGAGATGGGCAATTGCCCACTAGTTCAGAGTCATTCAGTCTAGACTCCAGATGTTGGCAGAACATAACCCAGCACACACCCACCCACTCATCCACCTACCTACACTAACACACATAGACACACTAAATATGGCAAGCAGGCTCAGTAGAGCTTGTCTGCACTAGGAAGCATCCCTGCCAGATGTCACTGAGTGGTGATAGACTCTCACCACTGCTGGGGACCAGTGTGTGAGTGTGTGTGTGTGTGTGTGTGTGTGTGCCACCTTAGATAGATAAGATAAGACAAGATAAATTTTAAAATATCATGAAATAGAAAGAAAATGCGTAGTTATTGATATATTTAATAAGTTTGAGTCCAAGTACCAAACCAGTCCTCAGGTGCTGAGTAAAGGGTCCATTTAGGTATTTGTAGGATTGGTCCATCTCATTGTCCTCTCCCTGGATGGTAACTGGAGATCAGGGTGACTTCAACCTGCAGATGTCCACAACACCCTCCTTTGTCTTCCTAACATTAAGTTGAAGACGGTTGAGCTCACACGACTCCGTACAGTTGTCTGTGAGGCTCCTGTACTCCTCCTAACTCCCCTCACTAAGACAGCGCATAATACACGTGTTCTCAGAAAACCTCTGCAAATGACACGTCTCTGCATCATATCTGAAATCAGAGGTGTGTGTGTGTGTGTGTGAGTGTTCATGTATGGTATATATAAAGCTTGAGAACAATGATGCCACACAGCAGGAGTGGGCGCAGACAAGGATGATCTGTTTGACAACGTGCTAAATATTTGTTGTTCTTTTGAATGTCTAATTTGTTGCCATAACATGCATGTATTCAGCCGCTGAATAATGATTATGAATGGCAAAGTGAGGAAGACAGCATTTTATCATTGCAAAGTGTTGAAGATGGCAGATATTCTCAACTTTTCCTGGTAACACAGCTGGAGGCCATGAACTTGGTGACAGTGATTGATAAGCGAGTGCTTTGACTCCCGGAGGCACGTGTCTGAATGTTTTCAGTGACATATCAAACAGTCAGTGTCTTCATTTATCCTGCACAGTCAGCCGTCATCTGTCTTAAATTGTGAAATGCACCATAGACTTTCATTGTTCAGTCTCTTGTGTTGCAATATAGTGGTGCCAGTCATGTCACAAATATGGAGCCTGTTAGACCCAAGAGGACTTGCTGTGCCATTAGGGAATATATTATCTGCAATAGTTGCAACCCAGCACCTCAGTGCCACAAAACAATGGACTTAAAATTACCACTAAGTTAAATCTTTGACAAGGGTAAGTTTATTTGCTAAGAGCTGGGTTTTCTAACATTCTGTTCAGAGTTGATTGTAAAAAAAAGTATATGAATACACACAAATCCCAGATCTGAATTGAACAGAACCAATCAGAACATGAATAACTGACAGAACTGACTGAATGTAGCCACAGTTCATACATTACAATGTGATTTGTTAGACTGCTCAATTTTTCAGAAGTCAATGATGATGGATAGTGATTGATCCATCCATCCATCCATGTTTCAGTCAGGAGTCAACAAGGTGAGTTCATTTCCCAGTTTACTGCTTCTACCAGCCAAGAAAAGTTCATGATATTTATTTTGTGAAATGCCACTGATATCAGAACCCCAGAATGCACTGCACCTTTGTGGTAAGTAAATAATACAGGAAGTGGTGTGTCCAACTACTTTCTGCTCCAAAAGCTAAAAAAATCTTGGTGGAAAATTTAGGAAACTTCTTGTGTGAAATGCACATCAAAAAACACTATTTATTTAAAACAATTACAAAACAAATAAGGCTAGAAATATGCAGAGCAGGTTCAGCCTCATCGACTTACAGTTAAACTGACCCCAACCCTGATGTGAAGTAACAAAGACAAACTATCCTCTCAAACGGTCCATATCTGGACAATGACTGATAATGGTGTCAACAGCAGACATAAAGGATCACACCTGCATCTGCAGTCATGCTGACCTAACAACACACAGCTAGGCACACACACACACACACACAGACTAAAGCAGGTGATGTTGTTGTCTGGTCTCCACTACAGTCCATCTGTTGTCCAGTCACGAGGTGAGGCTGAGTGGGGGATGTGGGCTGTTGAACCTCCGAGGAATTACTCTCAGTATCGCTCATGTCCAGCAGCAGGGGGTGTTGTGTATGTGTGTGTGTGTGTGTGTGTGATGGCTGAGAGGAAAGCCTCACAGCAAGACCTGAATGCTAACCTGGGTCTAAATAACTTTGCCTGGTTGTGACTTTGTCTAGTTCTGACCTAGTTACTACTTCACTGAACAGGTGGTGTGTGGGTCATCAGAGCAACCTGACAAAGCCCAGTGATGTGTAGTCCTTTTCTGCCTGTTTTTGACTTGACCCTGCTCTTATTTTATTTATTTATAAATCAACATGATAATAACCAAAAGCCCACACAGACCTTCCATGGCACGTTGACCATGTCTGATCATCAACATCCACGTCCGCTGTGACCTTGTGACTTCATCCAGAATGTGAAGTCAAAGTCAGTGTTTGTGGGAAATAAACTGGACCTCTTATAAATGGTGTCACAATAAATCTGAGCAGATGTTTAAGATGCCTGTCTAATATGGTTATTCTGACCCTGCTGTGTGTCACAATCTGCCCTATTGTGAATAGGGGGTGTAACTGAACTGTCAGGGGTCTATGACCTCAGCGGGTTGTCACTACAAGGTCTATTAAGAAACTCTCAGAGGATCACAAAAGCAATTGATTAGGCATTAAGCTCACATTCACGACAAGCAACTGAAAAGCCAAAAGTATGCGAGGAATGCAGGGTGGGTGAATTCCGACAATACGTTTAACGGTGGCATCTTCTGCTTCGAGTTAAAACTAAAAACGAAAGTTATGCAACATGGGTTCACAATGCAGCGTCTGTTCACTATGATTAATATGTTGGAATTGTGTTATTGTTACTTTTGTTCCTCCATTACAGCCTTTGTTTTGAGAGCAGGGAGTAAATGTTTTTTGTGACCACAAATTCCACTGAAATTAAACGTGATTGGGATTTTGTGAAACTGTGTATCAAAAGTGCTTCAGGAATTCAAGATGTTTCATTTGTTTCACACCGAACTAGGACTAGGACTCATTTAATGCTTTTATGATTGACATTTGGAACTAAATTATGAATGCTTTGACAATATTATGGATTATGCTGGTCTGTGTCCCAGAAAAAAATCCTCCTGCTACTTCAGACTGTCAGTGTGATTTTTTTTTTTTAGGTTTCTATTATTTTAGCTTTTTTTCTGGACTGCCATGTTTCATAAAGAGTTCAGTTCTTAAATCCGTATCTGATAGGTAATCTACATTTTTCTTTGTACAAAAACTGTTTAAGGACACTTAAATCTGACCGGTTCAACAAAGTTTGGGCACTCGCACTCCTCCCAGCACTTACTGAACCCTCAGAGTACTCTGGAGGAGCTACAACATCAGGTCCAGGTCTATACTGAGTTCCTATAGTGCCAAGAGGTTAAAGTTGGTTCGTCCGGGTTCTTGGTGGCTACCACTATACCAGAAGTATTTCAACCAATTAATTCCTTATTTCTGGACTTGCTGGAAATATTGAGTGCAGTTTTCTTGACATTTCAGATGGCATTGGTTTACTTCTTACTCCACTTGATTTACAATTTAACCCATCATTAGTTTGCACTTGGATAGGGTTTTTATACGATAAGTTCATAACATATTGCTGCTATGGTAAAAATCCTTCAGAATTCTTCTACCTATTACTAATTAAATCAAATATTTCCTGCCTACTGTTTCTGTTATATTTCTGGCAGAAGCATGCAAACACAGCACCCTGAACTGCACCTCGCTTATTAAATCCACCATCTACTCCTCTCCACTTTGTTTAGATCAAATCCTGTAGATTAGCCCATCTTCCCTATCTGTGGTCCCTATCTTCACCTCTATAGACTCTTCTCCACCCCTTCCCTGTTTCTCCTCTTGCAGCCTCTCTGGACTGTGTCGACACATCTCACACCTCCCCACTTTGTCTCCTTCCCATTAACTTTGGAGCAGATGGCAGGGCCCTGCTCTCTCTGTGTGAGCTTGACTGACAGGGGCTGGTCATCAACCTGCATAGACAAGCAGTCAAATAAAACTCCGCTCCGTCTCTCTCCTCTGTCGTCCTGTCCTTTAGCACCCCTCCCCTGCACCCTCCTCCAGCCCTATCATTTCTTTTCCTTTCCTAATATGTCACCCTTTGTGTCTCCCCTACCAGCCTCCTCTTCTCTTTCTCCTCCTCTTATTTTATTTGCTCCTAACCTGCCCCATCCTCTCCATGTCACACATTTCCTCTCCACTTCCTCTTGTCCTTTTCGTTCTCTTTTACAGTCTTTTCTTCTTATTCCATCCTCCTCATCTTTCACTCTCTTGGCCAATTTCCAGCACATACACTCCTTTTCAACCATCCAAAGCACTCATGGGAAGTATACACTTACATGCACACACACTGCCTGCTGTTAGAAAAGGATGAATTGCATATTGTGTGTGTGTGTGTGGGGTGTGTGTGTGTGATGGAATAAGGGATCGTCTTTCAACTTCCCTCTAGCACTGTAGCACTGTTGCCCTGTCTCCTTCTGACCTCTAAGTGCAAGAAAGAGAGACTTCTTCCTCTCCTCTCCACTCCTCCTGGGTGACAGCTGTGGTGTGCAGGGGGAGTCTTCAGTTAGTAACGACAGGCCAAAACCCTCCACATCGCAACGTAAACCAGGCTCAGGAAAGACATCTTTGACTCAATGTCAAATGTGCCGTGTCAGATCATCATGTAGAAGCTTTACACACATTCAAGGCAACCGCAGTTTGCGTCACGCTCTTTGAAAAATGAAGAGGAGTGAACAGCTGAATGAGACACTTACATGACTGCGTTATTTCACAAAACCGTCCCTGTTCTTCATCGAAATGATTGATCGCTAAGTCGCATTGATTTTCTTTCCCTCTCCAGGAAAGATGTAGGTCTCTGTCCCTCTGAAGATGGTAAACTGGCAACATAAACAGAGTGGCAGTATGGAAAGGAAATGAGCGAGGATCCATCTTCAACGCACCACAGAGAAACAGCTGTTTCAGGTCACAGCCAAAGATAAACCTCCTCATTTCTCTCTCTCTTTCTCTTCCTGTCTCTCTCTCCCTCTCTCTCCCACTTCTCCCTTCTCAATCTCGCACATTTGACACCCTGCCCGTCTGTCCTTAATCAATCTCCTTGCTGCTTCAGTTTTATTCTGTCTTCATCCCTCTCTTCCTGATCTTTGCCTCTAATGGGAAAGTGCTCATTGTGCTCATCCTCTCTTAACCTTCACAGTCCCAGGATGCTTCGCTTAAACACAGCACAGATGGGACACGTTGATGACTAAGCTTAAAATCTCAACCTAAATAAAAGATGTTCCAACATCTGGGCACACGTCCAGAATAATTCATGAAAACGACCTTTAAATCATGCATACCTCTTTGTGGTTGTCTTAAACCCCTGGGGCTAATTTTATATAGGTAAAAGAATATTTGGAACATATTCGGAATATTGTAATATTTTCTTTTGTGTATCTTTATATTCATATTTCTGTTATGGTCCGGCTGTGCCTCACTCTCATAGTGTGTTCTACTACTTTCACCTTCCTTATATTTCATGCTTGTCCCCAGTTAGTCTCTCTCTCTCTGTGTAGGTGTGTGCGTGCGTGTGTCTCTGTCTGGGTGTGGCGCTTCACTCCTGCTGGCAATCAACCTGCACACCTGCAACCAATCCACTCATCAAGCACCTTTGCAGTATATCTATACCCCGGCTCCACACTCCTCCAGCCTTTGCCAGATAGTTCAGCCTGCGTCATCGGTACGGTCCCACAGCCAAGTTGGAGTTCTTTCAGTCCAGTTTACTGCACGTTTCAGCCTGCCTATTCATACCTGTTGTTCTCCTCTGCCTCAGGGTCACATGCTCTCCTAGTCTGGAGTCTGCCTCGCTCGTTTTTCACACCACTCTCCCGGCCTGCCCAGCTCCACCATACCTGGACTCCCTCTCCCCGGTAACCTCCAACCTCTACACTTCTGAAATAAAACTGTCGTAGAAATTCTACAGCTGTTGTCTGAGCTCTGCCTCTCGGCTCCAAATCCGTAAATGATCACGTTTCTCTTCAGCCGGTATCAAGCCTAGTAGCTCTGATTTTCACAAACTTAAGTTTTATTATTTGCAACAAAAAGTCCACATTGTAGCCAAACTGGGGCAAAATAATCATGAAATTGCTGTAAATTTTAGCATCTCTCATCTTTTCTAGGTGGTTTGTGTTGTCACTTCGAACATAGAATTAATGAATACTGATTTCTGTCTATTGTCATCTTGTCTTGGTATTTGTGCTTCTTGTCTGCTCACTTTCACTACAACATCATCAAGACATAATGTTGATCTGGCCAGTAATTTTGGTTTATATGATAGTGTGTGGGATGGCCATACGTCCTCTTCTTCTTTGTGGACATGTTGTCTTTTTGAGGTTATTTGTATTTTCTACATTGCCTTACGTGTGGGATTTGGCTTTGCGTTCATGTTGGAGTGAACAGCAGCAGTTCAGAGGATGGTGCTTGATTGCAGTAGCACACAGCACCTGAACATGGCTTAAAGATGTCCAAATGCAAATATAAATTCAAAGATGACTTACAGGGCAGGAAACAATCTTGTTTTCCGTTTTGGTCAGGATCTTTTTCTTTGTTAATTTGACTTGTAAGGTTCGCGCAAAGACCAATAAGAAAACAATGGGATTATTTGGCCATATGGGTTTTTGAGTCATTTTGAGTCATGTTTTGAGGGAGTTTCTTCCTCTATTCACATGTATTCACTGGACCCCACACTCTTTTTTTCAAAACCCAAAATACATTCAGCCTAATTGTGTGTCACAAATTAGTGCACCATATGTGTGGCTTCCATTTTGTGTGTTTAACCAGAGGAAAAGTTTTGCTTCATCTAAACTTTAACTATTAGAGTCACATTATGTTGAAGTTGAGATACACTAGATGTAGTAATATCTCCCCTCGCTGCATTGAATCCCTCCTCTCACTGATAAGGCTGTGTGGTTGTGCACGTGCTGGATTACACTATGGGGGCTCTCGACAGCTTATTCAGTTTGTGTGTGTATGAGAGTGTGTCTGTGTGTACTCTGCCTGTGTAAGTGTATGTGAGTTGACCTGGACTGTGGAGACCTCTAGACAGCTTATTCACAGCAGACAGATAGCAGCAGAATTCTTATCTAGCCTACCTTCTCTGATAGTGTATTGATGGACCAATCTGCCTCAGACTGCTGAATTCAGGAACAAAGGCACTGATAAGTGTGGTAGGAGAGTGCAGAGGACTGAGGGGGCTTAAAGCAGTCAAATACCCAACTCATTGCATCTGTGCTGTAAATGGTTGGTAATGTGAAATGACACAGCCAAAGCTCGCAGACATTAGCCTGGCTGGAAACACGCAGTAGCCTGGTCACATGTGCTGTGTTAAAGGTTGTGATGTCGCGTACAGTGTGTCATCAAAGAAAACAGGTAAGCAGTCTACTTTGACATACTTTTGATGCGGAGTGAAGGAGTGGTTGAATTGGTTCAATAGTAAAAAAGAGTTGAGGTATGATCCGTGGCATGTATACAATGTGAAATCATGAAGGATTCAGACAATCAACTTTGGTAGCATAAACATAATGGTTGCGATGCTTGGGAGCCTCGGCCTCCATCTCTGTACCAGGGTTATCACATACTCTGGAATTTCTCAAAATCTTAACATAATTTCAATACGCTGATTGTTATTTTCCCTCAGTCCTACAGAGTGACGTAGGAAGTTTCTGTTGAGCATCGTCAAAACTTGAAACTGAAACCAAAAGAAATGCATTCAGCAAGGCAAACCAATGCGTAAAGTCCCGAAAGGTGATATTTTTTTAATCTTCTGATAATAATTTAATCCCACAAGATAATTAACTTGTGCGAACAAGAACGGGACTTTAGGGATTCCCTATATAGATCCTCAACCGATGGCTAATATTACATCCAGTGTGTCAAAAAGCTTTACAGGCCCACACAACAACGGGATCCTGACCCAGCCCAAACCTCTTTAACAAGACGAGGAAAAACACAAGAGAAAAATGAAGAAACCTTGCAATTCAAAGAGAGATCCCCTCTCCTTAACAGCCAGGTGTGGGAAAGCAGACGCAGGTCGTAAAAGAATAAATTACAGAGAGGAGAATGTGATTGTGATTGGTTCACACTAAGCAAGTTGTGATATGAAAATGCTGTCAGCAGGGATGCACAATTTTGCTGTCTATTGTATCTCTCACAGCATGGGTGGAACCATGTGTCAGTAGTAGCGATGATAGCAGGAGTAGTTGTGGTAGTAGTAGTAGTAGTAGTAGTACTAGAGTAATATTAGTAGGTCAAAGGAAAAAGCAGCACAACTATAGCAGTTTGCAGAGGAGTTTGGATTCCAAGAACATCAGACAGTTTAGAATCATCTTTTTGCTCAGTGTTGGAGAAAAGATGTTCGTCAGCTTTGTAGCAAAGAGATTGGCTGATTTCTCCCTCAAAATGGATACAGAGACGCTTAAGTGCAGAACGGTGGCATCCATGGGGCACCAGGCATATGGGTCGGTGACGCAGCTCCTTAGACAGGCTGTGGAGAACAAAGTTGATCTGGTCGTACCACCTCCTATTTATTTGTCGATGAATAGTTAATAATAGTTTATAGGTCAACAAAATTAAGTTACTGTTCCATTCCGCATGGCAAATAGAATATATGATGAATATATGATGCATACTGAAGTGATTTATCCCATTTAAATTCAAGTTTCAGTTTGAAAAGTTTTTGTTTCATCGCTCCATTAAAAGTTCCTTCATTCCATCCAGCTTAGTAATTCTGTTTGATAGAGTTGAAAACTTTCTCACTCGACCTTGCTCTCCTTTCAGATTCAATCTGAGGCTCACTGATGTGTGTGCGTGTGTGTGTGTGTGTGTGTGTGTGTGTGTGGGTGAGACTGTGTGCTTCTCTCTTTGTATGCATGGTGTGTTTAAGTGTTCTCATGAGCATAAATGTGTGTATACATTTATATGTCTGTTTACTTGTGTGCACGTGTCTCCGTGTGTGTGTGCGTGAGAGTGGAGAGCAATAATTCTCAGACGTCTTATGATTAATTTATGTCTTACCTGCCTTTTTACTGAATTACTCGGTGGGCCCTCGGGGGTTTGTGCTGCACGCAATGCTGCAAATAACAGCTCAAATGAAAAAATGCAAATGATCGGGCGAGATCCAGCACCAAATCCATAGGGACCCCTTCGACACACAGGCTCTCTCTCTCTCCCTTTCTCTCTCTCTCCCTTTCTTGGTTAGAGGAAACCGGATGAATATCAGCAGGGGTCAGAGAAATGCTTGCAGTGAATAACAGAGGCATAATAAACAGAAGCCTTCACTCATATTATGAGTGCTAGATTCTCTCTTTCTCTCCCTCTCTTTCAAACACACACACCATCAGAGAGCCATACACACACAAACTCATACCCACATGCACACAAAGGAATCCAATCAATCAGCAAAGTTGCCTTATCTCCTGCATATGAAAATGGAACTTCAGAAATTAGCTCATTTATTTTGAACAATTAGGGTTATTGAAGTGTGACAGTGAAAATTTAGTGTTCACTCAGGCATGCGCTTAGCAACAATAGCAGCGAGCCAATTGAGTGCGAGAGGCATTTAAAGCTGTAGTATTTACTTATCAATGTACCTGCCGTCTGTGTTGATCTCATTAAACCTCTTCCTGTGTGTTTCTTTATTTAGACAGGACAGAGGCAGGGAGAAGAGATGAGGAGAGGGGGAGAGAAGAGAAGAAGAAGAGGCAGGTTCAGTCATCCCTGTCGCCTACGATATTATGACCAAATCAAAACAGCCGAACATGTGGAATAAAAAAAGAGGTCTTTATTTGTCATCTGTATTTTCACACACAGAATGAAATTTGTTCTCTGTATTTAACTCATCCTTAATATGAGGAGCAGTGGGCAGCCACAGTTCGCCCGTGAACGAATAAAGAGCTCTGCTGCGGCTTAGAATTCATTTTATTCCTTTTCTTTGTTCTTTTTTTTCCAAGGGTTCACATGTCTCTGCTTTATTGTTGAATTCAAGGTCCTAAAATCTTACATTTGAAGTATCATTTTTCTAATACTCCTGAATATTAGGATCAGAATACCTCTTTATCCAATCAATGCTTGGCACAACTGTTGAAAAATCATTGAACTGTCTCAGGTCTAAAGTTATTTTGTCATTTCACTCAGTCACTTTGTCCTTTATTCGTCTCCTGCACTGTAGAAAATCCTTTACCAGAAAAGATGACATGTTTTTGATCTGGGAAAATTTCTCAAAATCTTGCCTTTCTGACCAGTTCTTTTTTTCTCGTTTGTTTACACAGATAGCGTGGGACAAATTGTGTGCGCTGGAGAAAATGGAAACCTACCGCTCCCTAGCCACACTGTACTACTGCTGACTGACGGGAGGTGAGCTACAGCCAAACCCAGACCTAAGCTAGCTAATCACTCTCCTACACTACAGAGACTTCGTTTACTTCCTGTATGAATGAGCAATTATGCTCAGTCAAAGTTAATGAGTAATAATTAGGCTTTTAAACGAGATTTAAAGATACTGAGACTGTCAGCCTCTTTGATTGCCGCCTGCTGTGATCATAAGGTGCACGAAGGAACACATGGAGTTATGTAAGGTTAGTTAGGAGCCAGGCCATGCGATACCTTATATGCAAGGAGATCACTGCAAATGTAAGATTAGAATGTTTTATTTTAAATCACCACAGAGACAGATTAACAGTTGTAGAGGTTTTCCACTGCTTCCTGCTGCATGCTCAGTTGTCGTCTGATCAGACAGAGTGCATAGCAACAAATCTGGTCGGAGGCTTTTTCACTGATTCTCAGTAGCAGCCCAGTAGTGGCCTGACATGTGAATATACGAGAACTCAGCTGGAGAAGTAATAAAGGCTCTCACTCTTGATTACAATTTTTGAACCCCATTGATTTTAATTTAACATTTTATGAACTGAGGGATATTTGTGCACTGCGTTTCTTTGTCTTTCTCCAAAAGGAGATCAAAACAAGGCTCTTAAAAAAAACCAACATATATATGATCATTTCTACGTCAGATTCATCTGTGGAAATAAATCTGATTCATATATTCAACGCAACTACACACTAATTGAAACATCATAGAATCTATATATAATCTGGATATAAAGAAATCTACATGACCACTCTGAATATTTGTACAGTTAGTACGAAGGCTCAGTTCAATGTACCAGGCTAGAATAAAGGGGAATGTACGACGATAAATCATTTTTGAAAACATTCTGTTTGCCATGGGAGGGTTAAGCTCTGATTCTTCAGTGCTTTAAATTAATATTTGAGATGTTGCAGAACAGTAAATATGCTTCAGAAAGCAAGCATGGAGTGTATAATTACTTCTCTCATACAATCCCACTGCAGCGTTTCTAAGTCTGAGAAAACAAAACTTTTAACATTTAAACTTTGACTAAAAACTAAACAAGAATATGGACCAGACGGATCTAAAAATGCTGCAGAATGCTGAATTGGACTTGTGAAGTAAATTCTATCAAAATGTACCACTCATTTTGGTTGATGTCTTGTCAGTGAGAATCAAAAGCATTTTTTGCTTTGTTTTGTGTTTTTGTGTGTTTTGTGTAGTGCAATGCGATCCAATAATAAGCCAATTCTGATTATCAATTCTAACTTCATAGCTAATAGCACACAGTTAACAGTTTTTCTTCCACGTTTCCCTTTTTGTTATGAATACTTTATCCAATAAATCGCTATAAACAAGATAGACTTTATCTCGTTTACAGCGAGTAACAGTGATGTATCATTGTGCTTGCATTTTGAAAACAGAGCCTGTTTACAGTGTTGATTCATCTCCTCGGTGTGTTGAGCTGAAAGCAGGTATTCATTTTGTTTATGACTTGATGAAAAGCTACCAGGGAGATAAATTATAATCTGTGGCAGAAACTTTTCTGCTTTAAATTCCAGCAAGTTTTTACCAAACTGTTGACAGAGATAAACCACAGTGCTGATACACAGTGGTACCCTGCATGGTATCTCTCACCTGTGTAACAATACTTCACACTGCACTATTAACAATACCTTACCAGTATGTTGTGTGCACCAACATTTCGCTTCTACCTAAGTGGTCCAACATTAGAATTTTAAATGAACTCCTGCCTTTCACTTCATTTCCTGACTAAAGTCTGCATAATTCATCACAAGCATCTATATAGTGGCAGTTGATTTTAATCAGGCCATTTCTGAAGGGGGAGGTGTAATAATATGAAACAAGTTCATACATTCGCTTCAGACAGTAATCTTTAGGGAGACAAATAAGGAAACATCGAGAGGGGCCATCTATAAAGTGATAAATATTTAAGATGCAATTTTAATAAGTAATACTCTACATAAAAGCGATGGTTGTTATGGCCTCCCGGTTGTCATTACATATTCACATGCTGGTGAGGTTTTTTTTGTGCCATCAGCATCTCTTCAATATTAACACCTCCACAGATGGATTTCTGATTGCCTGGCTAAATGTGTGTATCCCCTGCTTCTAAATTATTATTGCTATTATCATTATTAATGGCTTTTCTGTTAGCAGTCAATTTACAACCCGCTCTTTGAGCGGAGGAGACATTTCTGTATCTCTCCGACATCATTTCCCCTCCTGCCTGAATGTTTCTGCTCTCTCATTCCTCTCTGGCTCTCTGCTCTAGAATTTATGGAATCTTACTGTGGACTGTGGGAGCCATAATATAAACCTTTCAGTAATGTATTCTATATGTAAATGGAAGAAGGCAGCTGCTGCACCAACACTTCATTACGGAGAGTATTTGCTGTGCGTGCGTGCGTGCGTGTGTGTGTGTGTGTGTATGTATTAATGTAAATACTTGGAAGAAATCTCTAGAAAATATGACCATGAAAGTGTTTGACTACTTATCAGCTGGTCGAGTGCGTCACAGCACCGCCTGTGTCCTGGAAAGGAACAAAACTAATATAAAATTTATAAAAAACACATACAAAGAAAATTATTTTGGTTGTTTAGTTTGTTGAAGGAGGGAAGAGGAAAGAAATAGAGAGTCACTTATATTTGTGATACTCTACAAAAGAAAACAAATGAAATAGATATGTGGTGCTGGTTTTACCAGTGTATGTGTGTCCATGCAGTGCCAAAAGTCACCACAGATTAAAAATGATATTATCCTCTGTGCGCAGTTTCAACAACATGTCAGCAACGCTCTGATGCTGTCTGTCCCTGCCACACAAACACCTGTCCACAAATGCCACCTGAACACACATACACTGTTACTCTGCAAATTACAGGGAAGCGTAAACAAACACAAAGAATAAAAAATGATCCTATATGCACTAGATAGTAGTTTGTTGTTCCAGTAATAAATTAGACTTTTGGTTCATGTGTGCAACATTTTATGTCATACGAAAGACACCGACGGTGAAGTGGAGGACAGCAGATAAACATCTGCGGACTGCCAAAATGACTAAGGCACTCATTTTACAGCTCACTGAATGTTCTGGCACTTTCATAGCTATGGTCCAGATTGATCCATGATCTATGAAGACGAGTACAGGCTCATTTATGCTCAACGATAAATACGTGGCTGTGCGTTCATTTCGTCCATATTAGTGCACGTTGTCTGAAACGGAGCAGTACCACCGGTAATTGCGAGGGCAGTGATGGTCAAACATGACCAAGAAGAACATTTTTGAGGAGAGTAAAATAATTCTCCGTCCACATGTCGAGCTGTATTCAAAGGCGTCACAGACCACGGCCATCTTCAACGCTGCCTCCACTTTTGCCTCTTTCGTAACAGCTAACACCTAACACCATCGCCATGTTTATCGTCAAAAACCTTTTACTCTGAACTGCCCTCTACTAGATGTATCGCTTAACATCCACGTTTACGTAAAGGACGCACAGCAGTATGAGGGCAGTGACCGTTACATCGTTTGAAACGGACGTATTCATTTTCGTACGTAAAGGGAGCGTAGATGAGCCTTAACGCAGCTGCCGTACGGAAATCAGCCCTCCTTAGCATACCACCACAATGGAGTACATTTTCCTCCGCTGTTGCACACACATACACCAACAGGAACACACACTCTACCAGAACGAGCGAGTGAGGCTGGCAGCCAAAGCAGGCTTGGCACAGGGCCTAATGATGCCCGGCATGCGTCTGCTCTCGACAACGGCGGGGTAACACCTGCCAACTTTTACTAAGGTGTAAATGTCTCTATTAGCAAGCGGCTGGTCCCGTGTGTACGGCGCTCAGATCAGAGGAGGGACTCCGGGCGCTCTGGTTGCTGTTCAGAACCTGGTAATCGGTGGGTCCAGTGGGC